>CM042397.1:6828108-6976240 GCA_023634145.1 Thymallus thymallus | reverse complement strand
CCATACATTTATTCTGTGCAATATTGTTTTTTAGATGACCAGGGGAACGCTGCCTGTGTAACTTCTGGTTCACCTCATCTCCCTGACTCAGTTACTCAAGGTATTATATAAATGTGTTGCCATGTCCATCACTAGGCACACTTGCTAATGTGCAGTCAACACTTACATTATGTTTGGTTAGACATATAAAGCATATAAAGAAGCTGGATGTATTTTGTTTTTAACAAGCAGTGTAATGAAATGTCATGTTAATGAAAACAATCTAACTTGATTTTTAGCAGATCTAAAGACAATTTATTATCACACACATTTTGTCTACACAAGTTCCAGCTTGTTTGGCCATTTTGAACAGCAACATCCCTACCTGCAAGTACATCTTGCAGGATCTTTTATCTTTTTTTATCTTCTAATCTTTTTTTAATTGTTCAGGTTTCTGTGTTTCATCAAGGCGGTGTGTGAAGAGACCATGGTCTGAGGAGGAGATACAAGCTGTGATGAAACATTTGAAGCCTTTTATTGAAAACGGTGTCACTGCCACCAGTGAGCAGTGCCTGAAGTGCAAGGAAAAGGAACAACCTATCTTGGAGACAAGATCCATTCAAAGCATTAGAGATTTTGTACGCAACAGAGGCTTGGCCTTTAAAAGGCATTCAAATGCTAAACGCTAAATGCACTTTTGGATAGCCTGAGCCTTTACCTTTCTAGGCATGTTTTTCAAGTTGGTGTCCTGTGTTCAGAAATGGTTTAGGTCACTTCATTTATTTGGCTCACAGGCTGTTTTGTTTGTTTGTTTGTTTTGCTATGTGGTTAGACTGGGCCTTTTAATGTCATTTTTACAATGATGTCCTTTGTTAAGGAATGGATTCTTGAGGTGACCAAGTCAAATATAGTTAAGTGATTCAACAAATGTTGTGTTAATAATGACAAACCTAGATGATTATTTTCAGCTTAAATGCAGATGTTGAGTTTAGTAGTCAAACATAATGAAATCAACTAATGAGCTAAATATACTTGGTGAGACCTCAGCAACTTGAGATCCTATTCACAATCTCCACAAAACAACAAAAGAGCAAGTCATTATAATAATGTGATTAGGTTGTCTGAGAGAATTGAGGTTGTTTCATTGTGTTATGCTCTTAGTTGATTTAATGACACTTGGCCCACCTGTAGGTAGACCCTATCAGATAAGAGCCGTGGTGTTCTCTGTAAACTTCTGTAGCTTGACAGAAGTTGGTGTCCTGTGTTCAGAAATGGTTTAGGTCACTTCATTTATTTGGCTCACAGGCTGTTTTGTTTGTTTGTTTGTTTGTTTGTTTGTTTTGCTATGTGGTTAGACTGGGCCTTTTAATGTCATTTTTACAATGATGTCCTTTGTTAAGGAATGGATTCTTGAGGTGACCAAGTCAAATATAGTTAAGTGATTCAACAAATGTTGTGTTGTGTGTTAATAATGACAAACCTAGATGATTATTTTCAGCTTAAATGCAGATGTTGAGTTTAGTAGTCAAACATAATGAAATCAACTAATGAGCTAAATATACTTGGTGAGACCTCAGCAACTTGAGATCCTATTCACAATCTCCACAAAACAACAAAAGAGCAAGTCATTATAATAATGTGATTAGGTTGTCTGAGAGAATTGAGGTTGTTTCATTGTATTGAGACTATAAACCTACGCTCCACAAACAGGACTGGTTGAAGGGGAGAACATTGACTAGACACGAGGCATACTAGACACGAGGCATACTAGACACGAGGCATACTAGACACGAGGCATACTAGACACGAGGCATACTAGACACGAGGCATACTAGACACGAGGCATACTAGACACGAGGCATACTAGACACGAGGCATACTAGACATGAGGCATACACAACAGCGGTGTGAAACATGATTGCAGGTTGGCAGTTCGTTCAGGACATGGAAAAACTCCATAATACTAGGGAGCAAGGGTGCAATGATATGTGCTGGTGGGGTTGAGTTCGTCCTAGTGGATGCAAGCACTGTTTTTGTGTTATGCTCTTAGTTGATGTAATGACACTTGGCCCACCTGTAGGTCGACCCCATCAGATAAGAGCCGTGGTGTTATCTGTAAACTTCTGTAGCTTGACAGAATTTGATTGTAGGTGCTGATGTTTTCTAGAGGAAGAAGTGTAGAATGGAGTGATTGTGCTCCTTATGTACATTATATGCAAATTATGTCCCGATGTGATGAGTTATTTACAACTTATGTGCCAAATTGTAATGCACAACAGAGGTCAACAAAGAAAACAAAAATGACCTCTTAATATATTCCATATTATTATAAGGGTGTGCCTCAGTCAATTTGGTCTTATAATCCATGTGTCCTTTCAAAGCAGGTTATACTTGGTGTATGTGTATGGTAAACTGGCCTTACAGACCTTGTGTCCTTTCAAAGCAGGTTATACTTGGTGTATGTGTATGGTAAACTGGCCTTACAGACCTTGTGTCCTTTCAAAGCAGGTTATACTTGGTGTATGTGTATGGTAAACTGGCCTTACAGACCTTGTGTCATTTCAAAGCAGGTTATACTTGGTGTATGTGTATGGTAAACTGGCCTTACAGACCTTGTGTCCTTTCAAAGCAGGTTATACTTGGTGTATGTGTATGGTAAACTGGCCTTACAGACCTTGTGTCCTTTCAAAGCAGGTTATACTTGGTGTATGTGTATGGTGACCTGGCCTTACAGACCTTGTGTCCTTTCAAAGCAGGTTATACTTGGTGTATGTGTATGGTGACCTGGCCTTACAGACCTTGTGTCATTTCAAAGCAGGTTATACTTGGTGTATGTGTATGGTAAACTGGCCTTACAGACCTTGTGTCCTTTCAAAGCAGGTTATACTTGGTGTATGTGTATGGTAAACTGGCCTTACAGACCTTGTGTCCTTTCAAAGCAGGTGATACTTGGTGTATGTGTATGATGACATCACTGACCTTGTACACTACACTGTCCTTATAGACCGTGTTACAGAAAAGTCTTTACAAACCACCAGAAAGTCTGAAAAATAGCCATTTTTTATATCTCAGTTGTGCAAAGAAAATCTTTTAATTTTAAGTCGTGTATAGGTTCGCTGATTTTTTTCATGATTTTTGATATGTTTTTTGTAGCTCTAGCACCACTGGAACCCGGTGTCCCCACAGCCCTATGCCCCGTCTGATTTGGCCAAAATTTCAAAAATTGTCCCCCTAGTCCGACAAACGGGTATGTGTGTGTGTGTGTGTGTGTGTCCATTGTGTGTGTTTGTGTGTGTGTGTGTGTCCAGTGTGTGTGTGTGTGTGGATGTGTGTGGGTGTGTGTGTGTGTATCCAGTGTGTGTGTGGTTATGTGTGTGTGGTTGTGTGTGTGTGTCCAGTGTGTGTGTGGTTGTGTGTGTGTGTCCAGTGTGTGTGTGGTTGTGTGTGTGTATCCAGTGTGTGTGTGTGTGTGTGTGTGTGTGTGTGGATGTGTGTGGATGTGTGTGTATCCAGTGTGTGTGTGTGGGTGTGTGTGTGTGTGTTTGTCCAGTGTGTGTGTCCAGTGTGTGTGTCCAGTGTGTTTATCTTTCTAGTGTGTGTGTGTTCAGTGAGTGTGTGTGTGTCCAGTGTGTGTGTGTGTGTGTTTGTGTCCAGTGTGTGTGTGGGTGTGTGTGTGTGTGTGTGTGTGTGGGTGTGTGTGTGTGTGTATCCAGTGTGTGTGTGGGTGTGTGTGTGTGTGTCCATTGTGTGTGTTTGTGTGTGTGTGTGTGTGTCCAGTGTGTGTGTGTGTGTGTGTGTGTGTGTGGATGTGTGTGGGTGTGTGTGTGTGTATCCAGTGTGTGTGTGGTTATGTGTGTGTGGTTGTGTGTGTGTGTCCAGTGTGTGTGTGGTTGTGTGTGTGTGTCCAGTGTGTGTGTGGTTGTGTGTGTGTATCCAGTGTGTGTGTGTGTGTGTGTGTGTGGATGTGTGTGTGTGTGTATCCAGTGTGTGTGTATCCAGTGTGTGTGTGTGGGTGTGTGTGTGTGTGTGTGTCCAGTGTGTGTGTGGTTGTGTGTGTGTGTGTGTGTGTGTGTGGTTGTGTGTGTGTGTCCAGTGTGTGTGTGGTTGTGTGTGTGTGTCCAGTGTGTGTTGTGTGTGTGTGTGTGTGTGTGTGTCCAGTGTGTGTGTCCAGTGTGTGTGTGGTTGTGTGTGTTGTGTGTGTGTGTGTGTGTGTGTGCCCAGTGTGTGTGTGGTTGTGTGTGTGTGTGTGTGTCCAGTGTGTGTGGTTGTGTGTGTGTGTGTGTGTGTGTGTGTCCAGTGTGTGTGTGTGTATAACCAGTGTGTGTGGTTGTGTGTGTGTGTGTGTAATGTGTGTGTTTGTGTGTGTGTGTGTGTGTGTAGTGTGTGTCCAATGTGTGTGTGTGTAGTGTGTGTGTGTGTGTGTATTTGTGTGTATGTCCAGTGTGTGTGTGTGTGTGTGTGTGTGTGTATATCCAGTGTGTGTGTGTACTTGTTTTTCTATCCTGGTGTGGACTTGGACCTGACTGCACACCAAACCCGTGGGGACCCTGTGAGCGGTGAGGACCTGAGCCTTGGTCCTCACAGGCACAACCATTGCAAATGATAGAAAACGCCATTTTAGCATGTTTGGCAGGGTACCCCCAGAAAATGCCCTAGGTCCTCACGGGGGAGGTTTCACCAGACAAAAAGTGTGTGTGTGTATAAAGTGTGTTTCAGAGTGCGCCCTCTATGGTCAATACTGGAACTACTGTGTGTGTTTTTTTAAAGGGATAGTTCACCCAAAAATGAAACTTCTGTCATCATTTCCTCATCCTTAAGTTGTTCCAAACCTGTATACATTTATTTGTTCTGCTGAACACAAAGGGAAATATTTGGAAGAATGTTTGTAAACCCCCCCCATTTTATTTTTAACTATTGTTCACTTGATTAATTCCACCAGTCACATATTTTTATAAAGCAACTCTTATTACAAAGCACATGTTCTGTCTCTGTCTGTCTGTCTGTCTAGCTGTCTGTCTTTCTGTCTGTCTAGCTGTCTGTCTGTCTGTCTGTCTGTCTGTGTCTGTCTTGTCTGTCTGTCTAGCTGTTTGTCTAGCTGTCTGTCTGTCTAGCTGTCTGTCTAGCTGTCTGTCTGTCTGTCTAGCTGTCTGTCTATCTGTCTGTCTGTCTAGCTGTCTATCTGCATGTCTGTCTGTCTAGCTGACTATCTGCATGTCTGTCTAGCTGTCTATCTGTATGTCTGTCTGTCTAGCTGTCTGTCTGTCTGTCTGTCTGTCTGTCTAGCTGTCTGTCTGTCTGTCTAGCTGTCTGTCTGTCTGTCTGTCTGTCTGTATGTTTGTCTGTCTGTCTGTCTGTCTGTATGTTTGTCTGTCTGTATATCTGCATGTCTATCTGTATGTCTGTCTGTCTAGCTGTCTATCTTCATGTCTGTCTAGCTGCCTGTCTGTCTTGTCTGTCTGTCTAGCTGTCTGTCTAGCTGTCTGTCTGTCTAGCTGTCTGTCTAGCTGTCTGTCTGTCTGTCTAGCTGTCTGTCTGTCTAGCTGTCTATCTGTCTGTCTGTCTAGCTGTCTATCTGCATGTCTGTCTGTCTATCTGTCTATCTGCATGTCTGTCTAGCTGTCTATCTGTATGTCTGTCTGTCTAGCTGTCTGTCTGTCTGTCTAGCTGTCTGTCTGTCTGTCTGTCTGTCTGTTTGTCTGTCTAGCTATCTATCTGCATGTCTAGCTGTCTATCTGTATGTCTGTCTGTCTAGCTGTCTATCTGCATGTCTGTCTGTCTAGCTTTTCTGTCTGTCTGTCTAGCTGTCTATCTGTCTGTCTGTCTAGCTGTCTGTCTGTCTGTATATCTGTCTGTCTGTCTGCATGTCTAGCTGTCTATCTGTATGTCTATCTGTCTGTGTATATCTGTTTGTCTGTCTATCTATCTGTCTGTGTATATCTGTTGGTCTGTCTGTCTAGTTGTCTATCTATTTGTCTGTATATCTGTCCTATTTATTGTGGTGTTGTGCAGACAGACAGACAGACAGACAGACAGACAGACAGACAGACAGACAGACAGAATCATTGCTGGACTGCCTGGATCTCATCGCCTCTGTTTTGCATCAGACATAAAGCATAATCAGCTTGCTCATGTAAGGGTCTAAACAAAACACAGCTGACAACAGACTGTCGGAAGACCCAATGAGCCCAATGGAAATTTCAAGAACTGTGTGTTCACCTGAAATATCAAGTCCCCTCCACAACCAACTCCCTGGTTGTGGTGGGGACTTGATATGTCAGGTGAACACACAGTTCTTGAAATTTCCATTGGGCTCATTGGGTCTTCCGACAGTCTGTTGTCAGCTGTGTTTTGTTTAGACCCTTACATGAGCAAGCTGATTATGTTGTTTTAGACTAGGCTAAACTGCTTCTAATATACAGTGGGGAGAACAAGTATTTGATACACTGCGGATTTTGCAGGTTTTCCCACTTACAAAGCATGTAGAAGTCTGTAATTTTTATCATAGGTACTCTTCAACTGTGAGTGGCGGAATCTAAAACAAAAATCCAGAAAATCACATTGTATGATTTTTAAGTAATTAATTAGCATTTTATTGCATGACATAAGTATTTGATACATCAGAAAAGCAGAACTTAATATTTGGTACAGAAACCTTTGTTTGCAATTACAGAGATCATACGTTTCCTGTAGTTCTTGACCAGGTTTGCACACACTGCAGCGGGGATTTTGGCCCACTCCTCCATACAGACCTTCTCCAGATCCTTCAGGTTTCGGGGCTGTCGCTGGGCAATACAGACTTTCAGCTCCCTCCAAATATTTTCTATTGGGTTCAGGTCTGGAGACTGGCTAGGCCACTCCAGGACCTTGAGATGCTTCTTACGGAGCCACTCCTTAGTTGCCCTGGCTGTGTGTTTCGGGTCGTTGTCATGCTGGAAGACCCAGCCACGACCCATCTTCAATGCTCTTACTGAGCTCTATTTATTTGCTCTATTTTTGTCTCATCAGACCACATGACCTTCTCCCATTCCTCCTCTGGATCATCCAGATGGTCATTGGCAAACTTCAGACAGGCCTGGACATGCGCTGGCTTGAGCAGGGGGACCTTGCGTGCGCTGCAGGATTTTAATCCATGACGGCGTAGTGTATTACTAATGGTTTTCTTTGAGACTGTGGTCCCAGCTCTCTTCAGGTCATTGACCAGGTCCTGCCGTGTAGTTCTGGGCTGATCCCTCACCTTCCTCATGATCATTGATGCCCCACGAGGTGAGATCTTGCATGGTGCCCCAGACCGAGGGAGATTGACCGTCATCTTGAACTTCTTCAATTTTCTAATAATTGCGCCAACAGTTGTTGCCTTCTCACCAAGCTGCTTGCCTATTGTCCTGTAGCCCATCCCAGCCTTGTGCAGGTCTACAATTTTATCCCTGATGTCCTTACACAGCTCTCTGGTCTTGGCCATTGTGAAGAGGTTGGAGTCTGTTTGATTGAGTGTGTGGACAGGTGTCTTTTATACAGGTAACGAGTTCAAACAGGTGCAGTTAATACAGGTAATGAGTGGAGAACAGGAGGGCTTCTTAAAGAAAAACTAACAGGTCTGTGAGAGCCGGAATTCTTACTGGTTGGTAGGTGATCAAATACTTATGTCATGTAGTAAAATGCAAATTATTTATTTAAAAATCATACAATGTGATTTTCTGGATTTTTGTTTTAGATTCCGTCTCTCACAGTTGAAGTGTACCTATGATAAAAATTACAGACTTCTACATGCTTTGTAAGTAGGAAAACCTGCAAAATCAGCAGTGTATCAAATACTTGTTCTCCCCACTGTATACATCATGTGAAACAAGTTATTTTTCTTTATTTATTTATTTTTATAATAACAGATCATATCATGATAGTCTGGTAGTTTATACAAATGAAAATGAATTTGCCTCATTTGATGGATTCATTTTTTTGATTCAGTACACCATGTATTCCTACAAAATATAGTAGTAGTACAGATAATTAATTTTATTAATTGGCATATATTTCGTAATTATTAAGATTAACATCGCGCAACTGCGGCCGCAATTTTAGTTTGTAAAAAGTTTGGTCCGATCTGGAGAGACTAATTGGAGTGCAGATGCAGAAGTCACTTACAACCATTCTGAGATTACAACGACACGTGACGACATCTCTGAAATGTCCCATTCTAATGGACAGATCATGGACGAAATAAGATAAGATTGTTTTACAACATAAATACCATGGTCAATAATGAATTCTGGCTATTTAAAGTCGTACTATGAGGAGGTAGATCATCAATTAAACCAATTAAGCGTGTTGCTTCTAATTAAGGTAACGTTAAGTTAGCTTTAGGTAGCAAAGATAGTTTTAGGTTGGCCTAAGGTTAACTAACAAGCTTGTTGGTTTGCGTCTTAACCCTGTAAGACCCCTTGTTGTAAAATTACAACGTTACCTTTAGCCATCCTTAAAAACAATCTGTTATATTTTATCTTACTTTTTACCACATTCCCAATGCTATTGGATCATACATTTGTTTATAAGTCCCGCCTTAGGGCCACAAACTCACACAACCTCTCAAGGTTTCCTTCGAACAACATCTCTTTGTTTCAATGGACAAGATTCATCAGATTCAAGTAAGTAAAATGTATTTTATATATTTTTTGGTTGTTATTATAATGTCTAGAGCATGTACATATGTAGTTATTATGGAATAGATGCATCAAATTTCATTTAGAGCTTGTTATATATTTGTTGCAATTATACAACACTGGGTGATTGTAGTAGTCAAAATAGCAGGCTTGTTCTAGTGGGTTCAAACAGGTTGTATTCCCTCCACTCCACCACTGCCTGAAACAGAGTATTTTCTTTATACATGGACAGTATACATTCTACACTTGTGTTGAGTTCTGGTCAAATTTGACTGATTTAAAAGTTTATCTCAAGAAAATGTAGTTAATTTGATCAGACTGACCTAAAAATCCAGAGGATATCAACAGACAATTCAGTTCTGGGAAAGGTGAAAATGTTCCTGAATGTGGTGTGTGGATGTAAGTGGGGGTGTGAATGTTTTCCTTTTAGTATGATAATTTAGAGCATAACAAGCAGTATTGTTATGTCCAGGCAGTATTGTGTGACTAAATGGCTGGTAAATGGGATACATTTACATTTAGGGCATTTAGCAGACGCTTTTGTCCTAAGCAACTTACAATAGGCAGACAGTTTTTGTCTGCCTGGAAAACATTTAAACTCTGACCACTTGGTCCACCACCCTATCTATTACTTCAGGTTATGTACTACAATATAAAAAGCATTATAATACATGTTAATTAATTGATATTTTATTTTCAGAATGCCACCAGCAAGGAATGAGCCGCGATACAGTGTGCAGGATGTGATTGATGTCATCCAAAATGGAGAGAGTGAAGTTGAGATGGAACTCAATGACACTGATGAGAGTGATGAAGACTCAGATGAAGATGTCTGTCAACAAGTGGACAAAGAAAACCAACCACCCATGGACTGTCCAGCTGATAATTACGAGGACATCGAGCCAAAAACAAGCAAACACACCATGCCCCGTGACAGGTATCGCTGGCTGAAAAAAGATTTCATCAGTCCCAACACTGATTTTTCTGGTCTGGATATCAGACCAGAAAAAGATGACATATCCCTCCATACACCATTGGAATACTTCCAGAAGTTTGTGTCCGAAGACATGATTGAGGCTCTGACACAAAACACAAATGAGTACAGCTTTCAGACACATGGAACATCTGTAAACACCACGGCAAAGGAAATTGAAAAAATGTTAGGCATGTACCTGAAGATGGGCCGTATGCATTGTGAGACAGAGACATGGTACTCCCCTGTTGCTGATGTGATGCCACGCAACAGATTCCAATCCCTGTTGACGTCATTACATTTTGTAAACAACATGACAGTATCTGAGACGAAAAAGAAAGACAAACTATGGAAACTCAGACCATGGCTTAATTCATTCAGAGAGAAATGCCTGCAAGTGGTACCAGAAGAGCACAACTCTGTGGATGAGATGATGATTCCTTTCAAGGGGAAATTCAGCAGCATCAAGCAATATACGCGAGGCAAGCCAAACCCATGGGGATTCAAAGTATGGGTGAGAACTGGAAGCTCTGGCATGATGTGTGACTTCGATGTCTACCATGGCAGTGTCAACGGAATACGAGCCAAATCTGAACTTGCATTGTCAGGTGATGTTGTGATGAAACTTGCTTCCACACTTCCAGAAGGTCAGAACTACAAAATGTATGCGGACAACTACTTCACCTGTGTTCCATTATTAGTGAAGCTCCTCGATCGGGGAATTCATTATGTGGGAACAGCCAGGCAGGTGCGCCTACCTAACTGTAACCTCGAAGATGAGAAGAGCTTGAAGAAGAAGGGGAGAGGAAGCTATGACGTCAGAGTGGAGGGGAATCACAACATCTGTGCTGTCAAATGGTATGACAACAGGGCCATCACACTTGTGTCATCCTTTGCTGGACCTGAACCTGTACAGAAGATTCAACGCTGGGACAAAACCAACAGAACCTACATTGTAGTTGAGAGGCCTTACATTGTTGGTGCCTACAACAAGTACATGGGAGGTGTGGATTTGTTGGACTCATTTACAGCCAAATATAAGTTCCCCATCAAATCCCGTCGCTGGTACATGTACATCTTCTGGCACACCATCATCCTCGCTGTGGTCAATGCCTTGCTCCTCTACAAGCGGGACTGCCAAGCTCTCAAGATGTCTAGCAAAGAGACAATGAACAGGAGACAGTTTCAGGCACAGCTAGCATCCTCTCTCATCCTGGTAAACACAACACTTCAAACTCCAAAGAGAGGACGACCATCTCCAGGCAAAGGGAGCCCAGCAACACAGACAGTGACATCAAAAAGCCCTCTGAATGCTCAGAAGAGACCGTCCGAGAGATGTGCACACCTCCCATTGGATGTACGCAAGGACCAAGTTGCACATTTCCCACGTAAGACAGGGAAAGAGAGTGTGAAGACTGCATCAGGTCAGCTCCGGTATTGCTCCAGAATAGAACCTGGGAAGCCGTGAAATTTTACATAAAGAACCGAATTACAGCACTGAAGAGGGAGTGTGAGAAAAGAAAGTAAAGGTGTTCATTAAAGAGAAGAGAAAGTAAAGGTGTTCATTAAAGAGAAAAGAAAGTACAGGTGTTCATGGAAGAGAAGTTTTGCACTCCTTAACATTGTTGGGACATTATGTGAACTTCATAACTAAATGTTTGTTTAAAAGCTATGACAAATAAAGTTGTCAGAACTACTTTTTCCAAAGAATAATTTATTTGAATGGAATACAATTAAATGTATTTGCAATGCAGTTGTGTTAGCAGGGAGCATCTGCTGACCTGTGTCTGAAGATGCTGAAGAAGTTTTAGGTGAGGTCCCCATCGGTAACCTTTTAAACACACACAGTGACGTCATGAATTAGCATATCAAAACATTACGTCACAGGTCCCCTGGAGGGTCTTCTACCTGACCGGGTCCCCAGCAGTTTGTAAAATGTCAGGTCAGTCTTCTGGGGGTCAGTCTCAAGTTTACAAGTGATAGCTGTTATAACAGCTGTAAATGGAGTGTGGATCAGTTTCTGCCTTGTCTGTAGACCACTCACAAAGGGTGGTTCCCACCAGGCTGCATGTTGTCATGTGTCCCCACCCAGTAGCAAAAACAGGTATGTGTGTGTGAGTCCAGTGTGTGTGTGGTTGTGTGTGTGTGTGCGTGTGTGTGTCCAGTGTTTTTGTGTGTGTTTGTGTATGTGTCCAGTGTGTGTGGATGGTTACCATGGTTATTATTTTAGGGTCACTGAGGAGTCACCACCATAATGAACCCTAAACCCTGGATAGAGGGGCTCAGTGAATGTGGTGTAGAATGTGTTCAGGTGGGTCAGTGTGTCAGAGGAGACTCTGTAGAAGGACAGAGTGCCGGCTGGCCAGTCCAGATACACTCCTACTCTGTTGGAGCTGGAGGAGGGGACGTCTATGGTAGTGGAGTTATTATTGTGGGAGCTGGAGGAGGGGACGTCTATGGTAGTGGAGTTATTATTGTGGGAGCTGGAGGAGGGGACGTCTATGGTAGTGGAGTTATTATTGTGGGAGCTGGAGGAGGGGACGTCTATGGTAGTGGAGTTATTATTGTGGGAGCTGGAGGAGGGGACGTCTATGGTAGTGGAGTTATTATTGTGGGAGCTGGAGGAGGGGACGTCTATGGTAGTGGAGTTATTATTGTGGGAGCTGGAGGAGGGGACGTCTATGGTAGTGGAGTTAATATTGAGGGAGCTGGAGGAGGGGACGTCTATGGTAGTGGAGTTATTATTGTGGGAGCTGGAGGAGGGGACGTCTATGGTAGTGGAGTTAATATTGTGGGAGCTGGAGGAGGGGACGTCTATGGTAGTGGAGTTATTATTGTGACAGGCTCTGTAACTGTTGTCAGAGCAGAACAGACTCCAGGACTTGTCATTGTTTCCAATCCTACAGTCATTACCCCTTCCTCTCCTGCTGATTCCTTTATATGTCACTCCTATACCAGCCCATTCCCCACTCCACTCTACCTCCCAGTAACAGCGCCCAGTCAGACCCTCTCTACACAGCACCTGTTCCAAATACTCAAATCTCTCTGGGTGATCAGGATACGGCTGCTCCTCTCTCCTACATGTCACCTTTCTGTTCTCCTCAGACAGAGAGAGGTTTCTGTTTGCTGTGTTTGGGTCCAGTGTGAGATCACAGACATCTGATGGATGAAACCAGACACAATATTAGAAATCATCATCATTCACATTAGAATGTTAACTCACTTTTCACTAATTCATTTAATGTAGATGTTTCTAGGTATCAAAAGGAGAAGTTAAGGTAACTTGAGACTTGTTGAATGATCATATGTTATACTGTATGGTGATATAAAACACACTTATTCACATTAATTACACACACACACACACATTTCTAATGTAACACAAACACTCCACACACACACACACACACACACACATCCTGAACACACGCCACACACATTTCTAATGTAACACTCCACACACACACAGACACACACATTGTCAGATCAACTCTTTCTAAACTTTGGTGTCCCTGATTTGTGCTTCTGTAGAACTCCAGCTGATATTTAATATAACCAAGTAAGTAATGATGGTGGTCTTTGACTTTGACTTAACTTGAATTAAGACTTATTCTTAGTCATATTCTTCACAGCAGTCAACACTCACATTTTCTAAGTCCAGGTTTCATTGTGTTCTCTCCACCATGTTCCACACTGTAACGGTAAGTAGAAGAACAGACAGACATTGAGGGATACACGTGAACACACACACACACACACACACACACACACACACACACACACACACACACACACACACACACACACACACACAGTCAGCATGTAACTTAACTTAAGTGTGTTTGTGTAAGTAAGTAAGCAGTGTGTGTGTCCAGTGTGTGTGTGTGTGTGTGTGTGTATTCATGGTGTGTGTGTGTGTGGATCCAGAGTGTGTGTCCAGTGTGTGTTTATCCAGTGTGTGTGTGTGTGTCCTGTGTGTGTGTGTGTATCCAGCGTGTGTATTGGTGTGCCCTATGTGTGTGTGTGTGTGTGTGTTTATCCAGTGTGTGTGTATGGGTGTGTGTGTGTGTGTCCAGTGTGTGTGTGTGTGTGTGTGTGTATCCAGTGTTTGTGTGTGTATGGGTGTCTGTGTCAGTGTGTGTGTCTAGTGTGTGTGTTTGTCCAGTGTGTGTCTGTGTGTGTGTGTGTTTCTGTCAAATGTGTGTGTGTGTTTCTGTCAAATGTGTGTGTGTGTGTGTGTGTATGGGTGTGTGTATCCAGAGTGTGTGTGTGTGTGTGTATCCAGTGTGTGTGTGTGTGTGTGTGTGTGTGTGTGTGTTTATCCAATGTGTGTGTGTTTGTGTATCCAGTGTGTGTGTGTATACAGTTTGTGTGTGTATCCAGTGTGTGTGTGTGTGTATCCAGTGTGTGTTTGTGTATCCAGTGTATCTGTGTGTGTTTGTATATATCCAGAGAGTGTTTGTGTGCTTTTCCAGTGTGTCTGTCCAGTGTGTGTGTCCAGTGTGTGTGTGTGTACTGCGGCTGTGTGTGTGTGTGTGTGTGTGTATCCAATCTGTGTGTCCTGCTTTCCACTAGACATACTGGACACAAACACACACTGGACACACACACACACACACACACTGGACACACAGACATTGGACACACACACTCTGTTCACACACAAACACACACACTGGATATACACACACACAGGACACACAAACACAGACTGGACACACACACACAAACAAAAGGACACACAAACACTGGTCAGACACACACACACACAGTTGTGGTAATAATGTTTGTCTTAACTAGCCTGATAACTCCAACATGTCTGATATGAACATTGACATAAACCCTCTACATACTTGAGTTTCTCCAGTCTGCAGTGTGGATCCTCCAGTCCAGCAGAGAGCAGTCTGACTCCTGAGTCTCCTGGGTGATTGTAGCTCAGGTCCAGCTCTCTCAGGTGTGAGGGGTTTGAATTCAGAGCTGAGACCAGAGAAGCACAGCCTTCCTCTGTGACTAGACAGCCTGACAGCCTGCAAAGAGTCAAATCATATTACAACCACACTGCTATTATTTGGTGGTTAAAATAGTGGCAGTAATGTGTTTCAACGTAGGGAAGCCTGCGACAGTGTCATCGACCCAGGGAGCTACAATGACCCGAGAAAATGGGCCAAAAAAATGTCAAGTGTAGAGAGAGAGAACATTGATAGAGCATTGGCAGGTGTTGACAGCACTACTTTGATAAGAAGTATGTCTGCAAAAGATTCTGAAGACAAGCCTTTCCCAGCATATTTGTCCCACTCTAAAGCAGCAAACGGACGTGAGAAGGTGAAACGAGACTGGCTGTTTTTTAGCGAATGTAAAAAAAACATTGTACTGCACAGCTGACATCCAGATTTCAGTCGATCAGGGACATTTGCAATGATTTCAAAGGAATACTCAAGTTCCAGCAGTTGGGTGACGAGGATATTAAGTCATCTGGTAGAAATTTGATAACAAAATATCCCAAAGATCTATCTGAAGATTTGGAAAAACAAATGCTCCATCTGAACAGAATATACAGTGCCACATTCTCAGGAACATCAACACCCATGGAGTTGCTCTACAGGATTCATGACATGAAGCTTGAGAGCATTTATGGTGACATTTCCATTGAACTGAGGATATTTATCACTTGACCTGTAACTGTGGCAGGAGGAGAAAGGTCCTTCAGTAAACTCTAAATCATAAAACATGACATGCGCTCCACAATGAGCCAGGAGAGGCTCAATAACCTGGCAATACTTGACATTGAGTGTGAAACGGCTAAACAGATTGTCACAATTGTCACACCCTGAGATGTTTCAGCTGTTGGAGTCACTTTACTTGTATTGTCAGTAAGAATAGAAGATGTTTCTGAACACTTCTACATTCATGTGGATGCTACCATGGTTATGCATAATCATGAATGAATCGTGAATGATGATGAATGAGAACGTTACAGAGGAACAAAGATCATACCCCCTCTGTTATTGGTAATGGTGAGAGGTTAGCATGTTTTGTTCTAGCCTCTGTAACTTTCTCACTCATTATTATTCATGATTCATTCATGATTTTTATTAATCATGGCATCATCAGGGTTCATTTAGTAGTGTTTAGAAACATGTTATCTACTCACTTAGAAGATGAATCCAGTCATCATTCACCATTAAGTTACTATTGGTCAAAACATAACCCAAAACACAACCAAAACATAACTTCAAATGCAACCAATGAGTTTGGGACCAAATACTATACTTTTGACTATTTTATACACTATAAGTGAATTGGTCAGAATACTTATGACTTCTTCAAATAGGTTTACTAGATTCATAAAGTGTTTATATTTTTCAAAATGGTGAAACAGATATTTATGAAAATACCCTGAGATGTTTCACCTGTTGTCTTGTCTCCACCTGTCCCACCCTGAGATGTTTCACCTGTTGTCTTGTCTCCACCTGTCACACCCTGAGATGTTTCACCTGTTGTCTTGTCTCCACCTGTCACACCCTGAGATGTTTCACCTGTTGTCTTGTCTCCACCTGTCACACCCTGAGATGTTTCACCTGTTGTCTTGTCTCCACCTGTCACACCCTGAGATGTTTCACCTGTTGTCTTGTCTCCACCTGTCACACCCTGAGATGTTTCACCTGTTGTCTTGTCTCCACCTGTCACACCCTGAGATGTTTCACCTGTTGTCTTGTCTCCACCCCACACCAGGTGTTCCCTATTCACCATTAGTCCTCTGTGTATTTAACCCGTTCTCTGTTCTGTCAGTTGCCAGATCGTCTTGTCCTGTACAGTCGTTTCCAGCGTTCCATGTTACCAGTGTTTTTCCCCGTTACCCGTGTTCAGTTCTGTGTTTTCCCCGTTGTCGATATTTGCCTGTTTTACCCGACTACGAGCCTGCCTACTCCTGTGTACCTCAGCCCTTCTGCCTCGACTATCGACTTCTGCCTGTCCACCGGCCAACGAACCTGCCTACCCCAGTGTACCTCTGCCGTGCTATCCTGTTGCCAACCTTTGCCTGTCCTCCGATTACGAGACTGTCTACCCATTAAATATATATTTTATTGCCTCTGTGTCCGCATTTGGTTCCACCTGCCTGCCTTGTGTCACAGATTGACTTCAAATACATTATAAAAGACTTTTCATCCAGAAAGACAAGGAAGATGACTGTATAAAAGGCAAAGATGAAGCCAGGTCAATTGTATTTAATACTAAGAATTGTTTGGTGTAAGTGTAGCAGATTTCTGTGTGTCAAAGAGTTATTTTATATTTGTGTGTGTGTGTCTGGCCCGGTGCCACACAGGTTGTTAAGGCCTCTCAGTTATATTTATTAAACTTTATAATTAAGTTTTATGTATCTATAGAAACATAGATTTGTTTTGCTATAATGTAGCTTCCATCACTGAGTAAGTCTCTCTCAGTTTACATGTATATGTTTTATGTAGGAGAGAGAGAGAAAGAGCATGCGTTGATAAGAGTAAAGATGATTTGGGGTGGGTCCATTCACTGGACCTTTTCAGGGGCCAGTTCATAACCATGGTAGCATCCACATGAATGTAGAAGTGTTCAGAAACATCTTCTATTCTTACTGACAATACAAGTGAAGTGACTCCAAAATGACAGGACATTATTCACCATTCAGTTACTATTGGGAAAAACATTATCCAAAACACAACCAAAACAAACTGCAAATGCATTCAACAAGTTTGTAGAATCACAAGCTTCATGTTATCACTGCAGGAATGAATATTGATCCAAATACTAAACTTTTGACTAAATTAATTTGTTGAAACAATCATGCCTTTTTCAAATGGGAGAACTACGTAAATAAAGTGCTTTCATTTCTAAACGTTAAAACAGATATTTATGAATACCCTGAAATAAAAGTTGACATTCTGTACTGTCGACTAATATAAAACATTATATCTCAAATCCAAAATGCTGGAGCACAGCACCAAATTTAAAACTGTATGCTTCACTGTCCATATGATGTGGACTATGTGTGCCTGGTAAACACATGTGGATCTGGTGAACAGTTATCACTTGTTGACCAACTACAGGAATACTGACCTCAGAGTCTCCAGTTTACAGTGGGGATTCTCCAGTCCAGCAGAGAGCAGCTTCACTCCTGAATCCTTCAGGTCATTGTTACTCAGATCCAGCTCTCTCAGGTGTGAGGGGTTTGACTTCAGAGCTGAGACCAGAGAAGCACAGCCTTTCTCTGTGACTAGACAGACTGACAGCCTGCAAAGAGTCAAATTATATTATAACCCCACTGCTATTCTTTGGTGGTGAAAATAGTGGCAGTATATATTTTTTAAACACATTCAGATAGAGGCCTTTCTACTGACTCTGAAAAACACCAAAAGAAAGATGCCCAGGGTCCCTGCTCATCTGCGTGAACGTGCCTTAGGCATGCTGCAAGGAGGCATGAGGACTGCAGATGTGGCCAGGGCAATACATTGCAATGTCCTTACTGTGAGACTCCTAAGACAGCGCTACAGGTAGATGTTTGTTTGTTGCAAACATTCAGTGCATGGTTCTTCTGGCAGTAAAGACAGGGACTTTGAAAAACACTTGCTGACTTGACTGCAAAAGGTTTCTTCTCAGGTTGGCTTTTACTGACAATGTTTTTGGTAGCAGACACATTCACAGCAAAGCTGCTTCTTTTAGACTCACTTTTTCTGATGCTTGGTTGCTTCATTGAGTTGTTCTGATTACTTGAAGTAGAGTCCAGGATATCTCCAAACAGCGGGTCATTGGAAACCTTTGCTTGGCGGTACACAAATTCCACTAAATCAGGAAACCTGGCTCTTTTTCTTGTTCTTTCTTGAATGTCATACGCATAACTTCTCCATCTTTCTTTCAGTTTGAATAGAAGTTTGGATAAAATGGACTTCATGCTGGTAGGATTGTTCATTTCGTCCATGTAGTCCACATCATTCACTGTGTTACAACATCCAACCAAGAACAAAGCAAAAGCATTCAATCCTTTTCTGTCTTCTGGCCTTATCTGAGGCCATTCCATAGCCTTCTTGATATAAGCTGTAGCGATGGTCATTTCATCTCCATAGTGACGATCAAGCAGGTCTCTGGCTTCTTTGTAAGCTCTGTCAGGTCTCATATGCTCACAACTCCGAATGAGATCAAGTGTCTCTCCACTCGTGAACTGTTCAAGGTAGTACAGCCGGTCTTGATGACTGTCTGTTTTACTGTCGATAGCATGCTCGAATGCCCTTATGAAAGATCTGTAAGTCAGAGGATCTCCTGTAAACGTGGATATGTCTCTTTGAGGCAGTTGAGACAAACTCTGTTGTTTAATGAGCAACTGGGTGACTTGGTTTTGACTCTGCAGCACTTCGTGCAGGCTATCTGTAGAAGAATCAGTGTTATCATGATGATTAAGATGCGGCGTGCTGCTGACAGCATGAAAACCTTGACGATGACTTTCTTCTATCTGAAGCACCAACTTGAATGGATGGCTTTGGATTGAATGTAAGGGATGGCTTACCAGCTCCACGACGCACATAATCGTCAACATTGTGTTTTTCTTGTCTACGTATCAGGGGTTCAAATCTGGGTCCTGAAGGTGGCTCTAATAAATCAGAGTTAAATTCATGAGCATCTTCAAATTCTTCATACAGCTTTTAATTTGGCATCTGAAGCAGCAAGCTCAGTTTCAAGATCCAATTGCTCTTTTCTAATTCTCAAGTGAATTTCTTCCTGTTCTATCGCTTCTCTCTTTTTCATTGCTGCAGCTCTTGCCAACAGCGCTTCACGTTCAGCTTTAATTCTCAGCATTGCAGAATTAGTACTGGAAGTGTGGCTTACCACAGAGTTAGCTTTGGATACACTATCATGTGGCCTAATATAATCTTCCTCATCTTTCAAGACATCTGCAATCCATTTGTTTGAGTCTTCTATAAACCGCTTAAATTCCAAATATCTTTTCCCATAAGCATCTTGATCCGCTTTCTTATCATCTTCATCTATTAACTCACACAACTCTTCATTAATCCGTTCATACTGTCTTAAGTATCTTTCAAACATTAGCAATGCTTCATCTTTAATGAAATTAACATTGTGTTCATTTTCCTTCAATTTGGCTAATTCATTCTTCTGTTTGGTTACTTGTGCCAACTTTCCCTTGCGTTCTCCTTTCAGCCTTTGTATTTTCTCCTCTACAGCCTTTTCTGTGGGCTTTGGCGCCCTCTTTTGGTCAACACGCGCAGCTGCGCTTTCATCTGCCATGTCACGTCACTTTAAAATCTTCACACAAAACTGTCACAATTCCTGATATTGTCCACAGCTTCTACTCTTCTTATTGTATTCACAAACACTGGTGAAAAAGAGTCACTGTAGTGTAGGATTTCTTTAAGTAAAGCTCTATGACTTTCAGAACTAAATATCCAGTGGACACTTACTTTCACTTTTAGACGACGGTTAGCGTTAGCATCATCAGGAGTCTAATAGAGTCAAGAAGAAAATATCAGACCTGTTCCAGGGAAAGTTTCATTCAGCCGACGACTCACACTCTAGGTAGGCTACCTCTGGCTTTCTTTCTGTATTCTTGAGCTGCAACGTAGATTTCGGCCGTCTTGGTCTATTGACTTTGTTATCAGCCGCTAGCAGGTTTCCTCAGCTCAGCCTTTCGTCTTCTGAATTTGCTCGATATTTTGACTTTGTTGAGCAGTGTTTTGACTTTGATGTGAGTGCAGCAAGCTGACTCACTAGCTTAGGACTTAAAATGTGATTTGTACTCAACACAAAACGTCAGTAAATAAAAGTCTTGAATCCAAAGTTCTTCGTTTGACTGTTTAATTATGAATTTAAAAACATAAAATATAAAAACGTAGGATCTTTACTTTTCTTACAAATTAACTGTGCAGTTCCGTGTAGGTCAAAAGACTGTGTTGCTCCAAAGTCCAGTGGCTTCTGGCTGTTTCGCAGGGTTCTATTTCTTTCATACTAAATCTAACATCCAATCAATTACATTATACTAAATCACTGGTCAACTGTTTACATTCCAATTTGTATGTTCCATTTGCAACACAGGTTTTCTCAGGTCTTACAAAATAAACTCAAAATATTATTACTTCCATAGAAATGGCTTCCACACTGACCAATTCACTTATAGTTTATTAAAGTAGTGAAAAGGTGACATTCTGTACTGTCGCCTAATATTAAACTTTTTATTTCAAATCCAAAATGCTGGAGCATACGGCCAAACTGTAAGCTTCACTGTCCAAACACATGGACTACGTGTTCCTGGTACACATGTGGATCTGGTGAACAGTTATCACTTGTTGACCAACTACAGGAATACTGACCTCAGAGTCTCCAGTTTACAGTGAGGATTCTCCAGTCCAGCAGAGAGCAGCTTCACTCCTGAATCCTTCAGGTCATTGTTACTCAGATCCAGCTCTCTCAGGTGTGAGGGGTTTGACTTCAGAGCTGAGACCAGAGAAGCACAGCCTTCCTCTGTGACTCCACAGCCTGATAGCCTGCAAAGAGTAAAATCATATTACAACCCCATTGCTATTATTTACTGGTGAAAATAGTGTCAGTATATTTTTTTCAACATATTCAGATATATCAGTGTCCTGAAACCTGCCATATCTATTCAGAAATTAATGTATCATTATTAGAAATTACAAAATATCAAAGTATTGCTTGTAGAGAAAAAAATGTATATTTCAAATATTTGAGTAGACTGACCAGACCAGTTTAAAAAGCAGTATCAGTCGGAACACAGACAGTGAAGTATCAGATTTAGATTGTATTGAGTATACAGTCCACACCATATCTAGTATGACAGCGAAACTAACATGTTAAATGTGGCTCTGTACTCCAGCATTGTGGATTTGAGTTCAAATGTTTTATATGAGGTGACAGTATATAATGTCACTTTTTATTTGAGGGTATTTTCATACATATCTGTTTCACCATTTAGAAAAATAAAAGCACTTTATGTATCTAGTCCCCTATTTGAAGAAGTCATAAGTATTCTGACCAATTCACTTATAGTGTATTAAAGTCGTCAAAAGTTTAGTATTTGGTCCCAAACTCATTGGTTGCATTTGCAGATTTATATTGGTTGTGTTTTGGGTTATTTTTTTACCAATAGTAACTGAATGGTGGATGATGACTGGATTAATCCTCTGTCTAAGTGAGTAGATAACATGTTTCTAAACACTACTAAATGAACCCTGATGATGCCATGATTAATAAAAATCATGAATGAATCATGAATAATAATGAGTGAGAAAGTTATAGAGGCTAGAACAAAACATGCTAACCCCTCACCATTACCAATAACAGAGGGGGTATGATCTTTGTGTCTCTGTAATGTTCTCATTCATCATCATTCACGATTCATTCATGATTATTCATAACCATGGTAGCATCCACATGAATGTGGAAGTGTTCAGAAACATCTTCTATTCTTACTGACAATACAAGTGAAGTGACTCCAAAATGACAGGACATTATTCACCATTCAGTTACTATTGGGAAAAACATCATCCAAAACACAACCAAAACAAACTGCAAATGCATTCAACAAGTTTGTAGAATCACAAGCTTCATGTTATCACTGCAGGGAAGGCATATTGATCCAAATACTAAACCTTTGACTAAATTAATTTGTTGAAATAATCATGACTTTTTTAAATGGGAGAACTAAATAAATAAAGTACTTTCATTTCTAAACGGTAAAACAGATATTTATGAATACCCTGAAATAAAAGTTGACATTCTGTTCTGTCGTCTAATATTAAACATTCTTTCTCAAATCCAAAATGCTGGAGCATAGCGCCTTATTTAAAACTGTATGCTTCACTGTCCATATGATGTGGACTATGTGTGGTACACACATGTGGATCTGGTGAACAGTTATCACTTGTTGACCAACTACAGGAATACTGACCTCAGAGTCTCCAGTTTACAGTGGGGATTCTCCAGTCCAGCAGAGAGCAGCTTCACTCCTGAATCCTTCAGGTCATTGTTACTCAGATCCAGCTCTCTCAGGTGTGAGGGGTTTGACTTCAGAGCTGAGACCAGAGAAGCACAGCCTTTCTCTTTGACTAGACAGACTGACAGCCTGCAAAGAGTAAAATCATATTACAACCTCACTGATATTCTTCGGTGGTGAAAATAGTGGCAGTATATTTTTTTCAACATATTCAGATATATCAGTGTCCTGAAACCTGCCATATCTATTCACAAATTAATGTATCATTATTAGAAATTACAAATGATCAACGTATTGAATTGTAGAGAAAGAAATGTATAGTACAAGTATTTGAGTAGACTGACCAGACCAGTTTAAAAAGCAGTATCAGTCAAAAGACAGACAGTGAGGTATCAGATTTAGATTGTATTGAGTATACAGTCCACACCATATCTAGTTTGACAGTGAAACTAACATTTTAAATGTGGCTCTGAACTCCAGCATTGTGGATTTGAGATCAAATGTTTCATATGAGGTGACAGTATATAATGTCACCTTTTATTTGAGGGTATTTTCATACATATCTGTTTCAGCATTTAGAAAAATAAAAGCACTTTATGTATCTAGTCCCCTATTTGAAGAAGTCATAAGTATTCTGACCAATTCACTTATAGTGTATTAAAGCCGTCAAAAGTTTAGTATTTGGTCCCAAACTCATTGGTTGCATTCACAGTTTGTTTTGGTTGTGTTTTGGGTTATATTTTGCCCAATAGTAACTGAATGGTGGATGGTGACTGGATTAATCCTCTGTCTAAGTGAGTAGATAACATGTTTCTAAACACTACTAAATGAATCCTGATGATGCCATGATTAATAAAAATCATGAATGAATCATGAATAATAATGAGTGAGAAAGTTACAGAGGCTAGAACAAAACATGCTAACCTCTCACCATTACCAATAACAGAGGGGGTATGATCTTTGTGTCTCTGTAACGTTCTCATTCATCATCATTCACGATTCATTCATGATTATTCATAACCATGGTAGCATCCACATGAATGTAGAAGTGTTCAGAAACATCTTCTATTCTTACTGACAATACAAGTGAAGTGACTCCAAAATGACAGGACATTATTCACCATTCAGTTACTATTGGGAAAAACATTATCCAAAACACAACCAAATCAAACTGCAAATGCATTCAACAAGTTTGTAGAATCACAAGCTTCATGTTCTCACTGCAGGAAAGGAATATAATATCACAAATTAATGTATCATTATTAGAAATTACAAATGATCAACGTATTGAATTGTAGAGAAAGAAATGTATAGTACAAGTATTTGAGTAGACTGACCAGACCAGTTTAAAAAGCAGTATCAGTCAAAAGACAGACAGTGAAGTATCAGATTTAGATTGTATTGAGTGTACAGTCCACACCATATCTAGTTTGACAGTGAAACTAACATTTTAAATGTGGCTCTGAACTCCAGTATTGTGGTTTTGAGATCAAATGTTTTATATGAGGTGACAGTATATAATGTCACCTTTTATTTGAGGGTATTTTCATACATATCTGTTTCAGCATTTAGAAAAATAAAAGCACTTTATGTATCTAGTCCCCATATTTGAAGAAGTTAAGTATTCTGACCAATTCACTTATAGTGTATTAAAGTAGTCAAAAGTATAGTATTTGGTGTCATATTTTTTAATGCAATGACTACATCAAGCCTGTGACGGCCATGACTGAGAAAGATCATGAATGAATCATTACTACTAATGAGTGAGAGAGTTACAGAGACACAACAATACATACTAACCTCTCACCATTAACCTCAAATAAAAGGTGACCTTCTGTACTGTCGACTAATATGAAACTTTTTATTTCATATCCAAAATGCTGGAGCATAGCGCCAAATTTAAAACTGTATGCTTCACTGTCCATATGATGTGAACTGTGTGTTCCTGGTAAACACATGTGGATCTGGTGAACAGTTATCACTTGTTGACCAACTACAGGAATACTGACCTCAGAGTCTCCAGTTTACAGTGAGGATTCTCCAGTCCAGCAGAGAGCAGCTTCACTCCTGAATCCTTCAGGTCATTGTTACTCAGATCCAGCTCTCTCAGGTGTGAGGGGTTTGACTTCAGAGCTGAGACCAGAGAAGCACAGCCTTCCTCTGTGACTCCACAGCCTGACAGCCTGCAAAGAGATCATCATGATTTCACAAACACACTGTTAATTTAACACCAGTAGTGTAGAAGGACAATGGCAGATGCATTTGGTTTATTCTGTCAAACAACATATAGATTCATCTTCCGTCTCCTAGAATGTTATGGTCATATTGTTATATTAATGTGAACATCAAGGCATTGATTCATTATGTTTTTAATAATACATATTTTACTCTAAACTGAATATTTCTTCCTGATGATTAGTACTTAAATATAAATTTATGTACTCACAGAGCAGCTCTGGATGCTTTGACCACTGGCAGCAGCCTCAGAAGACCATCCTCTGATCTGGAGTATTTCTTCAGGTCAAACACATCCAGCTCCTTTTCTGAAGTCAGCAATACGAAGACCAGAGCTGACCACTGTGCAGGTGACAGTTTGGCTTCTGAGAGACTTCCTGATCTCAGGTATCTTTGGATCTCCTCCACTAGAGAATGGTCATTCAGTTCATTCAGACAGTGGAACAGATTTATGCACCTCTCTGGAAAGGGATTCTCCCTGATCTTCTCCTTGATGTACTTGACTGTTTCTTCATGCCTCTGTGAGCTGCTTCTTGTCTTTGTCAGTAGACGTCGTAAGTGCTTCTGATTGGACTCCAGTGAGAGGCCCAGAAGGAAGCGGAGGAAAAGGTCCAGGTTTCCTGTCTCACTTTGTAAGGCTTTATCCACAGCACTCTTGTAGAGAGTAACTTCAGGCTTGTTTCTTAACAGCCCAAAAAAGTAGCTGGACATTGGTTGAGGTTCATCCATTAGATTCTCATTTTTGTTGATGAAGGAGAGGAACACATATACAGCAGCCAGAAACTCCTGGATACTCAGATGCACAAAGCAGAACACCTTGTCCTGGTACAGCCCACATTCCTCTTTAAAGAGCTGTGTACACAATCCTGAGTACACTGAGGCATCACTGACATCAATGCCAGCCTCTTTCAGGTCTTCTTCATAGAAAATCAGATTACCATTCACAAGCTGTTGAAAAGCCAGTTTTCCCAGTGACAGAATGCTCTCTTTATTCCAATGTGGACCTGTCTCTTCTTTCCCAAGATACTTTTCATTCTTCTGTTTGGTATGAAACACCACAAGGTGTGTGTACATCTCAGTCAGAGTCTTGGGGATCTCTTCTCTCTTGTCTGTACTCAACATGTGTTCAAGGACTGTTGCAGAAATCCAACAGAAGACTGGAATGTGGCACATGATGTGGAGGCTCCTTGATGTCTTTATGTGAGAGATGATTCTGCTGGCCAGGTCCTCATCACTGAATCTCTTCCTGAAGTACTCCTCCTTCTGTGGGTCATTGAACCCTCGTACCTCTGTCACCTGGTCAACACACTCTGAAGGGATCTTATTGGCTGCTGCAGGTCGGGTAGTTATCCAGAGGAGAGCAGAGGGAAGCAGATTTCCCTTGATGAGATTTGTCAGCAGAACATCCACTGAGGTTGACTCTGTGACGTCACAACACATCTTGTTCTTCTGGAAGTCTAGGGGCAGTCGGCACTCATCCAGACCATCAAAGATGAACAGAACTTTGTACTTGTCGTAGTTGGAGATTCTTGATTCTTTGTTTTCCATTGAGAAGTGATTGAGAAGTTCAATCAAAGTGTGTTTTTCCCGTTTCATCAAATTCATCTCCCGAAAAGGGAATGAAAATACAAATTGGACATCTTGATTTGCTTTTCCTTCAGCCCAGTCCAGAATGAACTTCTGCACAGAGACTGTTTTTCCAATGCCAGCGACTCCCTTTGTCAGCACAGTTCTGATAAGTTTGTCTTGTCCAGTTAAGGGTTTGAAGATGTCGTTACATTTGACTGCAGTCTCTGGTCTGGCTTGTTTCCTGGTTGTTGTCTCAATCTGTCTCAACTCATGTTCATTATTGACCTCTCCTGTTCCACCCTCTGTGATGTAGAGCTCTGTGTAGATCTTATTGAGAAGTGTTGGGTTTCCTTGTTTAGCGATCCCCTCAAATACACATTGAAACTTTTTCTTTAGATTAGATTTGAGTTCACGTTGGCAAATCATAGCAAGCTCATCTGAATGAAGAAATAACACAGAGGATATAAATATTACGTCTGATTTAATGCCTACAGTATTGTAGGACTGTGTTATAAAGTTTAAATTGTAATAATTTATTATCTTAACTGTCTGTATAAATGTGTAAATGTTTTCATAATGCATTACACACTGGTGTGACTGATTTATATAATTATTGGTATTATTGATGGTATTATTAATGTTGTCTCTCTCTGTCTCTCCTCTTCTCTCTGTCTAAATGAATCAACACAACACATCCCTGCTGCTACTTGATGAGGTCACTAGGTGTTGTGTTAAGGCTGCTACAATATCATTGAGTTACACAGCTACTTTAGCTGTACTTTAGCTACAGCTTTTAAATGTTTCTTATAAAACAGCATTCAACATGAGGCAGACAGCTCTTACTTTTCTCCAGTGTGTCAGCAAGCTCCTTCTGGTTCATTTTCCTCAGGACGTGCAGTGTGATCTTCAGAGCCCCCTCTCTGGCACTGCTCTCCTGCTTCTCATCTTCAGCATCCACCACTTCCTTATCCTGCTTCTGACTCTCAAAGCCTTGTGGGAGTTCTGGACTAAGAATCCTCTTGAACATCTTCAGCTCGTTCTTCACAAATGTCATAATATTCTCTTCAAGCAACTGAAATAAATAAAGTAAATAAGTTAAGCAAGAGAATAAATGCTTTCTCACTAACATATTAATGAATGATTGACAGATCAACTTTACTTGAGGTAAACAAAAACAAATGTACATAACAGGACCACATACACTGAATATGGAGGCCAGGTCTGTTTGATGACTCTGGGAAGACTGGCCACTGAGAATCTCTGACTCTGATCTCTCCTGTTGGTTTCTGTGGACAAAACATCCAAGGAGTACACACACACACACACACACACACACACACACACACACACACACACACACACACACACACACACACACACACACACACACACACAGGGAGGGAATGTTGTGTTTGTTAAATATTGTTGTAGGACTATGAAAATGGAAAAAAGGATTAGCCTATGGATTATGAAAACAACCAAAATAAATGGTAAAATGGGAGGAGAAATGACTAGAGACAGTGTTGTTTAACTCACTGACCATGACCCATGAGTTCTTCTTACCTTTGTTCAGTAGAAAAGTCTCCCTCTCTAAAGTTTATAAGATAACCCATAGACCAGTCACTCTTCATGGACACACAGCTGGGTACAGGGGAGGCTGGTCTCTCCTGCTTGATTGGACTTCAACACAACAGAGACAAACATTACGTTTCTCATCTACTCTGAGCTCAGATGGGGAATCATAAGAAGAGTTTCATTCCAAAACACTATATATCCATTTTCAGAAATGTTGGTAAATTATCTTTTATTGTTTAAAGAAAATGATGACAGAGAGGTTTAAATAGATATAGATATAAATAGTTTTTTATTTATTTATAATTAACTAAATGTATGGTGTTTTTGGTTTATATCAGCTTCATTGTTTGTTCTGCTATAAATGGTTATTTTATGGTTCTAAGTGGTAAAATGAACTAGAACATTTTATATTTTGTAATTCTGAGTAATTACTACTTTAGTAAAGAATGACACTTTATTCAGTTCTACTGCAGTTACTAAATAAATCCAATAGATGACATCATAAGACCACGAATGACATTTCAGACGATCAGTTTAGTTTTCTCCCAGGATGCACCACCACTTCCCCTTCACAGGAAAACTCCTGCTCCTACTTTGTTCTGTCCCTTTCCACACTGCTAACGCAAGAGGAAGGACTGAAAAAGCATTTAACAGATTACTGTGAAGTAATATAATGATGATTCATGTTTACTATTACCTGTTTTTATGATAATGTATTGAAATGATACTTCATTACTATAATGATTATCAATAAGCCTTAACATTAATTCAGTCACCTCTGGTGGAGAGAAACTTATTTTCCTGGTACATTCATTGTCAAATTCATCAACCAGCATGGAGGGACATGTTGAGGTACATTTTCTAACCCAGGGTTTCATTATGTAATGTATTGGCAGGCTGGAAGATGCAGCCGTCTTTTCTATTCCGAGGCTGTTTACTGGCAATATGAAATATTAATAAAATGTTTAATAATGCATTTCTACTAGAGTTGAGGTTAGCGTGTCTGACTAGTGATAATTTGTCCGGGGATCAATACCTGCTATGGTCCCAGCTTTCTGCTCTCCCCAAAGCAACACAGGCCTAATACGAGATATATAGCTAACTAAAGTAATGAGTGACCATTTTAGAAAATCATGGGACATAGTCTTTGGTTGCATGCTATTTTATGTCAATCATATTGCTGCTTGTAGCCTATAACTGATGCTTCATGGTCTTATGCTGACATCTATTTAGCAATTAAAAGTTATTAATTCACATACAGACATTGGTGAGGCAGCTGAGAATGTATTTGTCTTGTTAAATCCTGATATCAGTATCAAATAATCTATCCCAGCATTAATTCAGTCACCTCTGGTGGAGAGAAACGTATTTACTTCTGTAGGTCACCCAGTTCAACTGGACTTTCACATAGAGGTTACTACTGTAGGTCACCCAGTTCAACTGGACTTTCACATAGAGGTTACTACTGTAGGTCACCCAGTTCAACTGGACTTTCTCATAGAGGTTACTACTGTAGGTCACCCAGTTCAACTGGACTTTAACATAGAGGTTACTACTGTAGGTCACCCAGTTCAACTGGACTTTCACATAAAGGTTACTACTGTAGGTCACCCTGTTCAACTGGACTTTCACATAGAGGTTACTACTGTAGGTCACCCAGTTCAACTGGACTTTCACATAGAGGTTACTACTGTAGGTCACCCAGTTCAACTGGACTTTCTAATAGAGGTTACTACTGTAGGTCACCCAGTTCAAACCACATTTGAAACATTTCTGTATAATAGTGATGTATAATATTGGATTTAGTCACCTCTGGTGGAGAGAGAATTCATCTGCTATTTCTAAGGAGAATTTAAAGTGAATATTGTCATTTTTCAACCATTCCTATTTTCCTATAAGTTATATTCTTAGCTAAACATATGACTATTTAATAGTAGTATCCATTATTCATAAATGGCACCATGCAGGGTTCTATATGGAACCATTTTGGTTCAGTGAAGAAGATCCTCTTGAGTTCTATGAAAGGTTTCTATATAGAACATTTAGTGGTTCCATATATTAAGAAAGCAATATAACCCTTTTTGGTTTAAACAGGAGTGATGAGTGTGTTGATATAAAAGTAATATTGTCAAAATTCAGCTCAGAATGAGTTAAAACAACCATATACTGAACGACAGTCAAATATACAGGATACTAACATTTCATTCCAGCTATATAGAATGAGTTAAAACAACCACATACTGAACCACAGTCAAATATACAGGATACTAACATTTCATTCCAGCTATATAGAATGAGTTAAAACAACCACATACTGAACCACAGTCAAATATACAGGATACTAACATTTCATTCCAGCTATATAGAATGAGTTAAAACAACCACATACTGAACCACAGTCAAATATACAGGATACTAACATTTCATTCCAGCTATATAGAATGAGTTAAAACAGCCACATACTGAACCACAGTCAAATATACAGGATACTAACATTTAATTCCAGCTATATAGAATGAGTTAAAACAACCACATACTGAACCACAGTCAAATATACAGGATACAAACATTTCATTCCATCTATATAGAATGAGTTAAAACAACCACATACTGAACCACAGTCAAATATACAGGATACTAACATTTCATTACAGCTATATAGCATTTTGCTAAACAAAACTTCATACACAAAAATCTATGAATTAAAATCTTTGAACAACATTATTTTACAGACACATGAAGGAACCCATAAGCAATAATTTCTGATGAAAGATAACTAGTCTGAAAAAATTGTGGATATAACGTTTTAGAAATAAACTCTTTATAAATTCTTAAACAACATTGTCATCTCACCTCTTAACTTTGGTGTCATGTTCCCCAGAGAGACTCATTTTAGAGGCAGGGCCCCCCTCCTCTCTCTCCCCAGAGAGACTCATTTTAGAGGCAGGGCCCCCCTCCTCTCTCTCCCCAGAGAGACTCATTTTAGAGGCAGGGCCCCCCTCCTCTCTCTCCCCAGAGAGACTCATTTTAGAGGCAGGGCCTCCCTCCTCTCTCTCCCCAGAGAGACTCATTTTAGAGGCAGGGCCTCCCTCCTCTCTCTCCCCAGAGAGACTCATTTTAGAGGCAGGGCCCCCCTCCTCTCTCTCCCCAGAGAGACTCATTTTAGAGGCAGGGCCCCCCTCCTCTCTCTCCCCAGAGAGACTCATTTTAGAGGCAGGGCCTCCCTCCTCTCTCTCCCCAGAGAGACTCATTTTAGAGCACTGACCCCTAAACAGAGATACAGAATGTTAGTTGTCGTTAACACAGTGACAACTAATTCTTAAATGTCTTCTTAAACATTCAAACAGTCAGATGATTTAATGCGACCCATCATAATGGTTGGGTGGCAGTTAGCCAAGTGGTTAGAGTGTTGGGCCAGTAACCAAAATGTTGCTGGTTTGAATCCCCAAGCCGACAAGGTAAAAAACCTGCCGATGTGTCCTTGAGCAAGGCACTTAACCCTAATTTGCTCCAGGGGCTGACCCTGTAGGAGTTGAAATACACATTAAAGCAATTCTATGCGTTTTGCCAAAGAGCTGAGGTTTGTTTTCAGTTTTTCCGCGAATCTTCTACAATTCTACGTATTTTGTCAAGGCTAATGCTGTGTTCTTATGCTCAAACATTATAACAAAATCAGTTGGGGCCTAATTGTCTAGCTTTTATTCAGTTGATTACAATTCTCAAAGATTATAAACATTTCGACATAATTTATATTTGGTTTAAGTCGTTTAAGTTTAAACTGGAAACTATATATTTTTTGATGATGTCATCCCTCGACCCACCTGGACCCACAAGTAGGTCCCGACAGTGTTCACATACGATACTAGTAGCAGGATGTCATCCCTCGACCCACCTGGACCCACAAGTAGGTCCCGACAGTGTTCACATACGATACTAGTAGCAGGACTTATCACCTTCAAATCGGTTTTAATTCTAATTAACTGAGCATGTAGCAATATTAAATCCTACGGAGACCATCAGGTCATTAGAAATATAAAGGATCATATCTCAAGACTACTCTGTCTATTAAATGTTAGACCACCTAACTTCATAATAGACCAGAGTCTGACAGTCTTTTCTTCAAATCAACACATTTATCTGGCTTCTAATTGCACAGAGAAATGTGTGCCACGGTTTCAACATCCATTTTGTAACTGCGTAGGCTACAAACTTTTGAGGAAATCACATATTTTCTGACGGTCTTGAAGAGGAAGAAGCCTCTATTAAAAACTTCAAACACCTTTTTATATAAATCTCAAATACACTACAAGTTTTAAAGTCCCTACATTCCAGGAAAGTTATCCTGCAAAAGGGTAATACAATTCAGATCGTACTTCTGTACAGAGATTGTCTTTATCTGTCAGCTGCTGTAAACCTATGTGATTGGATGTTATAGACCCCATCTGAACAGTTTCTATCCGCATGCTGTGGCCCGCCAACTGTACATCTGGTCCATAGAGACTAAAGGACTATACACTCTATGTTACACACCACATCAAGTCATCTCTAAACTGTATACTAAAATCTGGTCCATAGAGACTAAAGGACTATACACTCTATGTTACACACCACATCAAGACATCTCTAAACTGTATACTACCATCTGGTCCATAGAGACTAAAGGACTATACACTCTATGTTACACACCACATCAAGTCATCTCTAAACTGTATACTACCATCTGGTCCATAGAGACTAAAGGACTATACACTCTATGTTACACACCACATCAAGTCATCTCTAAACTGTATACTACCATCTGGTCCATAGAGACTAAAGGAATATACACTCTATGTTACACACCACATCAAGTCATCTCTAAACTGTATACTACCATCTGGTCCATAGAGACTAAAGGACTATACACTCTATGTTACACACCACATCAAGTCATCTCTAAACTGTATACTACCATCTGGTCCATAGAGACTAAAGGACTATACACTCTATGTTAGACACCACATCAAGTCATCTATGTGGGGAAAGGTATTGGGAAGACAGAAAGACAACAGTGAATATGAGACATGGGGGAAGGTATATGGAAAAGTATTAAGATAACAGTGAATATGAGACATGGGGGAAGGTATTGGGAAGGTATTAAGATAACAGTGAATATGAGACATGGGGGAAGGTATTGGAAAGGTATTAAGATAACAGTGAATATGAGACACGGGGGAAGGTATTAAGATAACAGTGAATATGAGACACGGGGGAAGGTATTGGGAAGCTATAAAATATAACAGTGAATATGAGACATGGGGGATGGTATTGGGAAGGTATAAAAGATAACAGTGAATATGAGACATGGGGAAGGTATTGGGAAGGTATTAAGATAACAGTGAATATGAGACATGGGGGAAGGTATGAGGAAGGTATTAAGATAACAGTGAATATGAGACATGGGGGAAGGTATGAGGAAGATATTAAGATAACAGTGAATATGAGACATGGGGGAAGGTATTGGGAAGGTATTAAGATAACAGTGAATATGAGACATGGGGAAGGTATTGGGAAGGTATTAAGATAACAGTGAATATGAGACATGGGGAAGGTATTGGGAATGTATAAAAGATAACAGTGAATATGAGACATGGGGGATGGTATTGGGAAGGTATAAAAGATAACAGTGAATATGAGACATGGGGGATGGTATTGGAAAGGTATTAAGATAACAGTGAATATGAGACATGGGGGAAGGTATTGGGAAGGTATTAAGATAACAGTGAATATGAGACATGGGGGAAGGTATTGGGAAGGTATTAAGATAACAGTGAATATGAGACATGGGGGAAGGTATTGGGAAGGTATTAAGATAACAGTGAATATGAGACATGGGGGAAGGTAATGGGAAGATAGAAAGACAACAGTGAATATGAGACATGGGGGAAGGTATTGGGAAGGTATAAAAGATAACAGTGAATATGAGACATGGGGAAGGTATTGGGAAGGTATTAAGATAACAGTGAATATGAGACATGGGGGAAGGTATGAGGAAGGTATTAAGATAACAGTGGATATGAGACATGGGGAAGGTATTGGGAAGGTATTAAGATAACAGTGAATATGAGACATGGGGGAAGGTATGAGGAAGGTATTAAGATAACAGTGAATATGAGACATGGGGGAAGGTATGAGGAAGGTATTAAGATAACAGTGAATATGAGACATGGGGGAAGGTATTGGGAAGGTATTAAGATAACAGTGAATATGAGACATGGGGGAAGGTATTGGGAAGGTATTAAGATAACAGTGAATATGAGACATGGGGGAAGGTATGAGGAAGGTATTAAGATAACAGTGAATATGAGACATGGGGGAAGGTATGAGGAAGGTATTAAGATAACAGTGAATATGAGACATGGGGGAAGGTATTGGGAAGGTATTAAGATAACAGTGAATATGAGACATGGGGGAAGGTATTGGGAAGGTATTAAGATAACAGTGAATATGAGACATGGGGGAAGGTATTGGGAAGGTATTAAGATAACAGTGAATATGAGACATGGGGGATGGTATTGGGAAGTTATAAAAGATAACAGTGAATATGAGACATGGGGGATGGTATTGGAAAGGTATTAAGATAACAGTGAATATGAGACATGGGGGAAGGTATTGGGAAGGTATTAAGATAACAGTGAATATGAGACATGGGGGAAGGTATTGGGAAGGTATTAAGATAACAGTGAATATGAGACATGGGGGAAGGTATTGGGAAGGTATTAAGATAACAGTGAATATGAGACATGGGGGAAGGTAATGGGAAGATAGAAAGACAACAGTGAATATGAGACATGGGGGAAGGTATTGGGAAGGTATAAAAGATAACAGTGAATATGAGACATGGGGGAAGGTATTGGGAAGGTATTAAGATAACAGTTAATATGAGACATGGGGGAAGGTATTGGGAAGGAATTAAGATAACAGTGAATATGAGACATGGGGGAAGGTATTAAGATAACAGTGAATATGAGACATGGGGGAAGGTATTGGGAAGGTATTAAGATAACAGTGAATATGAGACATGGGGGAAGGTATTGGGAAGATAGAAAGATAACAGTGAATATGAGACATGGTGGAAGGTATTGGGAAGGTATTAAGATAACAGTGAATATGAGACATGGGGAAAGTATTGGGAAGGTATTAAGATAACAGTGAATATGAGACATGGGGGAAGGTATTGGGAAGGTATTAAGATAACAGTGAATATGAGACATGGGGGAAGGTATGAGGAAGGTATTAAGATAACAGTGAATATGAGACATGGGGGAAGGTTTGAGGAAGGTATTAAGATAACAGTGAATATGAGACATGGGGGAAGGTATTGGGAAGGTATTAAGATAACAGTGATGATGAGACATGGGGAAGGTATTGGGAAGGTATTAAGATAACAGTGAATATGAGACATGGGGGAATGTATTGGAAAGGTATTAAGATAACAGTGAATATGAGACATGGGGGAAGGTATTGTGAAGATAGAAAGATAACAGTGAATATGAGACATGGGGGAAGGTATTGTGAAGATAGAAAGATAACAGTGAATATGAGACATGGGGGAAGGTATTGGGAATATAGAAAGATAACAGTGAATATGAGACATGGGGGAAGGTGTTGGGAAGGTATTAAGATAACAGTGAATATGAGACATGGGGGAAGGTATTGGGAAGATAGAAAGATAACAGTGAATATGAGACATGGGGGAAGGTATTGGGAAGGTATTAAGATAACAGTTAATATGAGACATGGGGGAAGGTATTGGGAAGGTATAATAAATAACAGTGAATATGAGACATGGGGGATGGTATTGGGAAGGTATAAAAGATAACAGTGAATATGAGACATGGGGATGGTATTGGGAAGGTATAAAAGATAACAGTGAATATGAGACATGGGGGAAGGTATTGGGAAGGTATTAAGATAACAGTGAATATGAGACATGGGGGAAGGTATTGTGAAGATAGAAAGATAACAGTGAATATGAGACATGGGGGAAGGTATTGGGAAGATAGAAAGATAACAGTGAATATGAGACATGGGGGAAGGTGTTGGGAAGGTATTAAGATAACAGTGAATATGAGACATGGGGGAAGGTATTGGGAAGATAGAAAGATAACATTGAATATGAGACATGGGGGAAGGTATTGGGAAGGTATTAAGATAACAGTTAATATGAGACATGGGGGAAGGTATTGGGAAGGAATTAAGATAAGTCAATATGAGACATGGGGGAAGGTATTGGGAAGGTATTAAGATAACAGTGAATATGAGACATGGGGGAAGGTATTGGGAAGGTATTAAGATAACAGTGAATATGAGACATGGGGGAAGGTATTGGGAAGATAGAAAGATAACAGTGAATATGAGACATGGTGGAAGGTATTGGGAAGGTATTAAGATAACAGTGAATATGAGACATGGGGAAGGTATTGGGAAGGTATTAAGATAATAATGAATATGAGACATGGGGGAAGGTATTGGGAAGGTATTAAGATAACAGTGAATATGAGACATGGGGAAGGTATTGGGAAGGTATGAAGATAACAGTGAATATGAGACGTGGGGAAGGCATTGGGAAGGTATTAAGATAACAGTGAATATAAGACATAGGGAAGGTATTAGGAAGGTATTCAGATAACAGTGAATATGAGACATGGGGGAAGGTATGAGGAAGGTATTAAGATAACAGTGAATATGAGACATGGGGGAAGGTATTGGGAAGGTATTAAGATAACAGTGAATATGAGACATGGGGATGGTATTGGGAAGGTATAAAAGATAACAGTGAATATGAGACATGGGGAAGGTATGAGGAAGGTATTAAGATAACAGTGAATATGAGACATGGGGGAAGGTATGAGGAAGGTATTAAGATAACAGTGAATATGAGACATGGGGGAAGGTATTGGGAAGGTATTAAGATAACAGTGAATATGAGACATGGGGAAGGTATTGGGAAGGTATTAACATAACAGTGAATATGAGACATGGGGGAAGGTATTGGGAAGGTATAAAAGATAACAGTGAATATGAGACATGGGGGAAGGTGTTGGGAAGGTATTAAGATAACAGTGAATATGAGACATGGGGGAATGTATTGGGAAGATAAAGATAACAGTGAATATGAGACATGGGGGAAGGTATTGGGAAGGTATTAAGATAACAGTTAATATGAGACATGGGGGAAGGTATTGGGAAGGAATTAAGATAACAGTGAATATGAGACATGGGGGAAGGTATTGGGAAGGTATTAAGATAACAGTGAATATGAGACATGGGGGAAGGTATTGGGAAGGTATTAAGATAACAGTGAATATGAGACATGGGGGAAGGTTTTGGAAAGGTATTAAGATAACAGTGAATATGATACATGGGGGAAGGTATTGGGAAGATAGAAAGATAACAGTGAATATGAGACATGGGGGAAGGTATTGGGAAGGTATAAAATATAACAGTGAATATGAGACATGGGGGATGGTATTGGGAAGGTTTAAAAGATAACAGTGAATATGAGACATGGGGGATGGTATTGGGAAGGTATAAAAGATAACAGTGAATATGAGACATGGGGAAGGTGTTGGAAAGGTATTAAGATAACAGTGAATATGAGACATGGGGGAAGGTTTTGGGAAGATCAAAAGATAACAGTGAATATGAGACATGGGGGAAGGTATTGGGAAGGTATAAAATATAACAGTGAATATGAGACATGGGGGAAGGTATTGGGAAAGTATTAAGATAACAGTGAATATGAGACATGGGGGAAGGTATTGGGAAGATACATAGATAACAGTGAATATGAGACATGGTGGAAGGTATTGGGAAGGTATTAAGATAACAGTGAATATGAGACATGGGGAAGGTATTGGGAAGGTATTAAGATAACGGTGAATATGAGACATGGGGGAAGGTATTGTGAAGCTAGAAAGATAACAGTGAATATGAGACATGGTTAAGGTATTGGGAAGATAGAAAGATAACAGTGAATATGAGACATGGGGGAAGGTGTTGGGAAGGTATTAAGATAACAGTGAATATGAGACATGGGGGAAGGTATTGGGAAGATAGAAAGATAACATTGAATATGAGACATGGGGGAAGGTATTGGGAAGGTATTAAGATAACAGTTAATATGAGACATGGGGGAAGGTATTGGGAAGGAATTAAGATAAGTCAATATGAGACATGGGGGAAGGTATTGGGAAGGTATTAAGATAACAGTGAATATGAGACATGGGGGAAGGTATTGGGAAGGTATTAAGATAACAGTGAATATGAGACATGGGGGAAGGTATTGGGAAGATAGAAAGATAACAGTGAATATGAGACATGGTGGAAGGTATTGGGAAGGTATTAAGATAACAGTGAATATGAGACATGGGGAAGGTATTGGGAAGGTATTAAGATAATAATGAATATGAGACATGGGGGAAGGTATTGGGAAGGTATTAAGATAACAGTGAATATGAGACATGGGGAAGGTATTGGGAAGGTATGAAGACAACAGTGAATATGAGACATGGGGAAGGCATTGGGAAGGTATTAAGATAACAGTGAATATAAGACATAGGGAAGGTATTAGGAAGGTATTCAGATAACAGTGAATATGAGACATGGGGGAAGGTATGAGGAAGGTATTAAGATAACAGTGAATATGAGACATGGGGGAAGGTATTGGGAAGGTATTAAGATAACAGTGAATATGAGACATGGGGGAAGGTATTGGGAAGGTATTAAGATAACAGTGAATATGAGACATGGGGAAGGTATTGGGAAGGTATTAAGATAACAGTGAATATGAGACATGGGGAAGGTATTGGGAAGGTATTAAGATAACAGTGAATATGAGACATGGGGGAAGGTTTTGGGAAGATCGAAAGATAACAGTGAATATGAGACATGGGGAAGGTATTGGGAAGGTATAAAATATAACAGTGAATATGAGACATGGGGGAAGGTATTGGGAAAGTATTAAGATAACAGTGAATATGAGACATGGGGGAAGGTATTGGGAAGGTATTAAGATAACAGTGAATATGAGACATGGGGGAAGGTATTGGGAAGGTATTAAGATAACAGTGAATATGAGACATGGGGAAGGTATTGGGAAGGTATTAAGATAACAGTGAATATGAGACATGGGGGAAGGTATTGGGAAGATAGAAAGATAACAGTGAAAATGAGACATGGGGGAAGGTATTGGGAAGATAGAAAGATAACAGTGAAAATGAGACAAGGGGGAAGGTTCTGGAAAGGTATTAAGATAACAGTGAATATGAGACATGGGGGAAGGTTTTGGGAAGGAATTAAGATAACAGTGAATATGAGACATGGGGGAAGGTTTTGGGAAGGTATAATAAATAACAGTGAATATGAGACATGGGGGATGGTATTGGGAAGGTATAAAAGATAACAGTGAATATGAGACATGGGGATGGTATTGGGAAGGTATAAAAGATAACAGTGAATATGAGACATGGGGAAGGTATGAGGAAGGTATTAAGATAACAGTGAATATGAGACATGGGGGAAGGTATGAGGAAGGTATTAAGATAACAGTGAATATGAGACATGGGGGAAGGTATTGGGAAGGTATTCAGATAACAGTGAATATGAGACATGGGGAAGGTATTGGGAAGGTATTAACATAACAGTGAATATGAGACATGGGGGAAGGTATTGGGAAGGTATAAAAGATAACAGTGAATATGAGACATGGGGGAAGGTGTTGGGAAGGTATTAAGATAACAGTGAATATGAGACATGGGGGAATGTATTGGGAAGATAAAGATAACAGTGAATATGAGACATGGGGGAAGGTATTGGGAAGGTATTAAGATAACAGTTAATATGAGACATGGGGGAAGGTTTTGGGAAGGAATTGAGATAACAGTGAATATGAGACATGGGGGAAGGTATTGGGAAGGTATTAAGATAACAGTGAATATGAGACATGGGGGAAGGTATTGGGAAGGTATTAAGATAACAGTGAATATGAGACATGGGGGAAGGTTTTGGAAAGGTATTAAGATAACAGTGAATATGATACATGGGGGAAGGTATTGGAAAGATAGAAAGATAACAGTGAATATGAGACATGGGGGAAGGTATTGGGAAGGTATAAAATATAACAGTGAATATGAGACATGGGGGATGGTATTGGGAAGGTTTAAAAGATAACAGTGAATATGAGACATGGGGGATGGTATTGGGAAGGTATAAAAGATAACAGTGAATATGAGACATGGGGAAGGTGTTGGAAAGGTATTAAGATAACAGTGAATATGAGACATGGGGGAAGGTTTTGGGAAGATCGAAAGATAACAGTGAATATGAGACATGGGGGAAGGTATTGGGAAGGTATAAAATATAACAGTGAATATGAGACATGGGGGAAGGTATTGGGAAAGTATTAAGATAACAGTGAATATGAGACATGGGGGAAGGTATTGGGAAGATACATAGATAACAGTGAATATGAGACATGGTGGAAGGTATTGGGAAGGTATTAAGATAACAGTGAATATGAGACATGGGGAAGGTATTGGGAAGGTATTAAGATAACGGTGAATATGAGACATGGGGGAAGGTATTGGGAAGGTATTAAGATAACAGTGAATATGAGACATGGGGGAAGGTATTGGGAAGGTATAAAATATAACAGTGAATATGAGACATGGGGGAAGGTATTGGGAAGGTATTAAGATAACAGTGAATATGAGACATGGGGGAAGGTATTGGGAAGGTACATTTTACATTGACATGTTAGTCATCTAGCAGACTCTTATCCAGAGCGACTAACAAATTGGTTCATTCAACTTAGGATAGTCAGTGTTACAACCACATCTCCATCACAGGAAGTACATTTGTTTAAACAAGCAGCTGTTAGGAAAGCCAGTGCTAGCAGGTGAAATAAGTCAAGTGTTAGTTTAGACAAGTGTTAGTAAAACATTTTTTGGGGGGGGTTGGTGGGGGGTGGTTGTGTTCAAGGCATTGGGAAAGCCAAAAAATAACATTGAATTCCCCCCATGTATTGCATGTATTGCAAACAGGAAGTTAAATTAGTCACAAGGTTGTGCTGACTACCGTAGTGTTGCAAAAGTCTTTAAACCCTACTCTTCCCCATCAGTCTCAAGAACAGAACCTGTGATTTAATGTAGATACATGTAGATACAACAGAAACCAGATGTGAAACTATCAACTTCTCTTTAAATGAACAGAGACATTTCCCAGAGGAGGCTGGTGGGAGGAGCTATAGGAGAACGTGTTCATTTTAATGGCTGAAATTGAATAAATAAATTAAGTGTTTAATACCGTTCCATGACTGGGCGATAATTGTGCACCTCACTTCACAATGGAATTTAAATGAGGCCTAACTGAATGACGAGGAAGGTGCAGAGGTTAATTTAATTTAGAACAATAGTGTATTGATGAGTTTGTGTTGTAAATAATTTGACCACATGCCTTGTGGGTTGATAACGTTCTCTTTAATGTTCTATCAGCGAAGATAAAGACGCCAGAACACTGAATGAATGACAAATGGACGGCATGGGCAATAACTGTGAAAGTTACTTCACAATGAAATAGAAAGGAGGCCTAACTGAATGATGAGGGAGTAGAGGTTGATTTAATTTAGAAAAACTATATTATAATGAGGAGTTTGTGTTATACCTATTTCACCACCGGTTGATAACATTCTCTTTTAAGTTTTACTTTGTACAAATAAACTGTTATGGGACTGTTTTATTTACTATAACTCTATTACTAATCAAATGTACTGTAAAGGAAATGAAAACATACTATGTGTTGCAGTCAGACTTTAGAATAACACAAAACATATCAACTCTCCAAGTTGATGAACAGGAAACTAACGATGCCAGTCAGCCTGCACAGCCGGCCAATCAACACCTAAACTTTACCTAAACTCATTTCACACATAATAAGAGTCAGTCTATAGACCAGATTAAATGGACAATAATCTGATGAGGGACAATAAAAGCCCTAGAAGTTGTCAAATTGTACATGAAGAGACGGGCGCATCGTGTGATTGACAGATGCAGTGAAAGGAGCATCTCTTTATCAAATCCTCCTTCAGAGTCACATGCAGGTAAAACACTGTGATTTATATATAGCACTGTATCTGAAAGAGAATATTCTGCACTTTCTATGACACTTACCTTTATCAAATAACTCACAATTCAAGAGGTGCAGCTCGATTTCCAAAGTTCACTTTTTTCCAACAGTATCGATGTTGTCCATGTATTTATCACATGACTACGGTAGCAGCAGGAAACTAGTAACATAATGACATTAAAATATGCTATTCTGTCATCAATGGATGAATGGCCAATAGAAACCAGATAGAAACTGATAATGGTGCATGTGACTTCTGTTTTGGTTAGCCGCGGATGTCGAAACCAACTTGCTCAATGGCTTTCCATGTCTGGGGAAAGATGAAACCAGGCCAGCGGGTGAGTTACTGTTTAAATGTGGTTTTGAGACACGTGGAACCTTACACGGGCAAAGGCAGAATTGTGACCATGGACAACTTCTTCACATCAATTTCCCTGTCAGACAAGTTGATTGCAAAGAAGACTAGCCTGCTCGGAACAGTGAACAAACGAAGGCGGAAGCTGCCCAACCTCTGAGCAAAACAACGTACAGTATCTGAGCAGATTGGTAAAGCAACACTCACGGTGTGATGGAGAATGGTAAAGCAACACTCACGGTGTGATGGAGAATGGTAAAGCAACACTCACGGTGTGATGAAACAAGCTTTTTTAAGCTGCTGTGTTATTTGTAAAAGATGAATCGTCTTGTTTCAAGAAATAGACTTAACTTGAATTGAGACAACAAATCTGCTTTATTGAAAACTGCAGGTCAACATGCCCAACTCACAATGCACAGTACAGTGTGGCTATGTTTCTTACATTTCCATCAAACCATGTCCATGTGACATGTAAAAAAAGACAGAGGCAAAAGCTGGAATGATGTTTCCTTCTCTGTTCTATTGCACTCTGGACATACTGCACCACATTATTACAAAAGTAATAAGTCCAAATAAATGCTGTCATCAATTACAGTGTTTGTCAGTGCTTGAAAAAATAAATAGCGCCCAAATACCCAAACACTCAATAAAGACTCAAGAATGATGTTTGATGATGTCTGTGAGATCATACTTCAGTGGAATGTACTTGCTGTTATTGAAGTTTACATAGTAGTATGGTGTATAATCAACAAGCTTTTCTACCTCATAAGATAAATAATGATCATTCCACCCAACTGTAGAGAGAGGTTGGCATTCAAAACAATACACTGACGCATTTAAAATATACAGTGGGGAGAACAAGTATTTGATACACTGCCGATTTTGCAGGTTTTCCCACTTACAAAGCATGTAAAAGTCTGTAATTTTTATCATAGGTACTCTTCAACTGTGAGTGACGGAATCTAAAACAAAAATTAAGTAATTAATTTTCATTTTATTGCATGACATAAGTATTTGATACATCAGAAAAGCAGAACTTAATATTTGGTACAGAAACCTTTGTTTGCAATTACAGAGATCATACGTTTCCTGTAGTTCTTGACCAGGTTTGCACACACTGCAGCAGGGATTTTGGCCCACTCCTCCATCCAGATCCTTCAGGTTTCGGGGCTGTTGCTGGGCAATACGGACGTTCAGCTCCATCCAAAGATTTTCTATTGGATTCAGGTCTGGAGACTGGCTAGGCCACTCCAGGACCTTGAGATCCTTCTTACGGAGCCACTCCTTAATTGCCCTGGCTGTGTGTTTCGGGTCGTTGTCATGCTGGAAGACCCAGCCACAACCCATCTTCAATGCTCTTACTGAGGGAAGGAGGTTGTTGGCCAAGATCTCGCGATACATGGCCCCATCCATCCTCCCCCTTAATACGGTGCAGTCGTCCTGTCCCCTTTGCAGAAAAGCATCCCCAAAGAATGATGTTTCCACCTCCATGCTTCACGGTTGGGATGGTGTTCTTGGGGTTGTACTCATCCTTCTTCTTCCTCCAAACACGGCGAGTGGAGTTTAGACCAAAAAGCTCTATTTTTGTCTCATCAGACCACATGACCTTCTCCCATTCCTCCTCTGGATCATCCAGATGGTCATTGGCAAACTTCAGACGGGCCTGGACATGCGCTGGCTTGAGCAGGGGGACCTTGTACTAATGAAAACCATTAGTAACACACTACGCCGTCATGGATTAAAATCCTGCAGCGCACGCAAGGTCCCCCTGCTCAAGCCAGCGCATGTCCAGGCCCGTCTGAAGTTTGCCAATGACCAACTGGATGATCCAGAGGAGGAATGGGAGAAGGTCATGTGGTCTGATGAGACAAAAATAGAGCTTTTTGGTCTAAACTCCACTCGCCGTGTTTGGAGGAAGAAGAAGGATGAGTACAACCCCAAGAACACCATCCCAACCGTGAAGCATGGAGGTGGATACATCATTCTTTGGGGATGCTTTTCTGCAAAGGGGGCAGGACGACTGAACCGTATTGAGGGGAGGATGGATGGGGCCATGTATCGCGAGATCTTGGCCAACAACCTCCTTCCCTCAGTAAGAGCATTGAAGATGGGTCGTGGCTGGGTCTTCCAGCATGACAACGACTCGAAACACACAGCCAGGGCAACTAAGGAGTGGCTCCGAAAGAAGCATCTCAAGGTCCTGGAGTGGCCTAGCCAGTGTCCAGACCTGAACCCAATAGAAAATCTTTGGAGGGAGCTGAAAGTCCGTATTGCCCAGCGACAGCCCCGAAACCTGAAGGATCTGGAGAAGGTCTGTATGGAGGAGTGGGCCAAAATCCCTGCTGCAGTGTGTGCAAACCTGGTCAAGAACTACAGGAAACGTAGGATCTCTGTAATTGCAAACAAAGGTTTCTGTACCAAATATTAAGTTCTGCTTTTCTGATGTATCAAATACTTATGTCATGCAATAAAATGCAAATTAATTACTTAAAAATCATACAATGTGACTTGCTGGATTTTTGTTTTAGATTCCGTCACTCACAGTTGAAGAGTACCTATGATAAAAATTACAGACTTCTACATGCTTTGTAAGTGGGAAAACCTGCAAAATCGGCAGTGTATCAAATACTTGTTCTCCCCACTGTATATTCAAATGTCTGTATTGGTATATTTGATATTTCATAGGTGATGGAGGAGCTTAAACACATTTTGGATGCGGATAATACCCACTTCATCAATGAACTAAAGGGAAGATGGCATGACTTCTGCTAGAAGGTGCCGTTTTTTGGTGTATGGAAAAAGGCGCTGAAACCCCCAATGGGACAAAGGTAGGGAATGCTGTTTTCCTGTTATTAGTGAATAGGGTTTAGGGTGGACCTTCAGGCATGTTAATAGTCAAGTACATGAGCTAGTGTTTTGTTGTCCTTCTTTTTCGTCTATGATGGCTGTCCCATTATTTGCTGATTTCTTTTTTTTTAAGCATTGTGTCTGTTGTATACCTTTTATCAGATTTGACCTTGTGTAAGTAATGAATCATTTCCTGTACAGCTGAACAGGCTCTTGAGATCCTACGTGTGCTGCCATCACTGTTCCCCTCCACCTCTGCTCCTCCAAAGAGGGTACGAGATGCGAGTGAGGCTCTGGTGCATGTCCTCGAGGTGAGCTGTGTAAAATGTTGCAGGATCATTTTGACTGCAGTATCGGAAAAAAATATAACTGAAGGTGCTGCCCCTGACGACTCCCAATGTATTTCCTATTCACATACTGTATGTTCTAAGCCTTCAAAGACACCTAAACATTTGTTTTTAGAAAGAGCATTTTCACTGGGTAGATTTCTTGGCTGTGTCACAGTATGTAGATAAATGGGTGCATTACATGGTAGCAGGTTTTATCACCCTAATGATAACCAAGCAAGACTAGCCTAGCCTTGGTTTTTACTTCTTTTGGAAGGCTAGACGTGTGTAAACAGTAAATGCATTGGGGATAGTTAAAAACAGCACTTTCAGATGGAGCTTTCTCAGTACTGTAACTTTTGTCAGAATATTGCTTTAAGTTATGTGTTTGTAAACAACCCTCTACCCTAGGTTCCAAATGACCAAAATGCATTATCCTGACAGAAGGATGTCTGTGTTATGTGTTACAGGAAGGAGAAGACCCCAATTCCTACTTGAAGAAACGCCCTCTCTCCTGCCCAGTCCTGATTGTCGGTCCGTCCAACTTCCTCCTAGCGGTAGGAGATGTGGCAATAACCACCTTTCCAAAAGACAAGCTTACCGAGAGTGCTTTATACCTTATGGCCTACTATTATACCCTACACCTGACTTATCCAAAGTGTGTGGCCACTCTGCTTTCAGTCATACAGACGGAGGTCCTCTTAGACACAATGCATGAGAGAGATCTCACATCGTCTTACAAGAAGAGCATGGCCGAGTGGAAAGCTTTTATTGGCCAATAAAACCAGTGGTCAGATATGTTGTTAGGACAGCACTTCCTGTCTCCCTCCAAGGGTTCTACAGTCCATGTTCATTGCTATTGATTCTTGGTCTGAATTTGGCTAAGTTAGCCCAGTGTTAATTTGGGCTGCACGACAATATTAGCCAACATGCCGTTATCCTGTGATGTTATATTGTGTGTGTGTTGTTTGCACAATTCAGTGCAGATTCTGCTTAGTTTGAAGTATATTTGAACTTTTCAGTAAATATAGAGTTTAAATAACTAATTGTCTGTTCAGCAGATGCAGTCACTAATTTAGACACATCTACTGTGAAAGAGTAAACTGACTAAGCAGTTAAGTTGGGATAAAAGTGAACATAGTGGTATCGGTTATTGTCCAGTTAAGTTGGGATAAAAGTTAACATAGTGGTATCGGTTATTGTCCAGTTAAGTTGGGATAAAAGTGAACGTAGTGGTATCGGTTATTGTCCAGTTGAGTTGTAAAATATTAACATAGTGGATATCGGTTATTGTCCAGTTAAGTTGTAAAATATTAACATAGTGGTATCGGTTATTGTCCAGTTGAGTTGTAAAATATTAACATAGTGGTATCGGTTATTGTCCAGTTGAGTTGGGATAAAAGTGAACATAGTGGTATCGGTTATTGTCCAGTTAAGTTGTAAAATATTAACATAGTGGTATCGGTTATTGTCCAGTTAAGTTGGGATAAAAGTGAACATAGTGGTATCGGTTATTGTCCAGTTGAGTTGTAAAATATTAACATAGTGGTATCGGTTATTGTCCAGTTAAGTTGTAAAATATTAACATAGTGGTATCGGTTATTGTCCAGTTGAGTTGTAAAATATTAACATAGTGGTATCGGTTATTGTCCAGTTGAGTTGTAAAATATTAACATAGTGGTATCGGTTATTGTCCAGTTAAGTTGTAAAATATTAACATAGTGGTATCGGTTATTGTCCAGTTGAGTTGTAAAATATTAACATAGTGGTATCGGTTATTGTCCAGTTGAGTTGTAAAATATTAACATAGTGGTATCGGTTATTGTCCAGTTAAGTTGTAAAATATTAACATAGTGGTATCGGTTATTGTCCAGTTGAGTTGTAAAATATTAACATAGTGGTATCGGTTATTGTCCAGTTGAGTTGTAAAATATTAACATAGTGGTATCGGTTATTGTCCAGTTGAGTTGTAAAATATTAACATAGTGGTATCGGTTATTGTCCAGTTGAGTTGTAAAATATTAACATAGTGGTATCGGTTATTGTCAGGTTGAGTTGTAAAATATTAACATAGTGGTATCGGTTATTGTCCAGTTGAGTTGTAAAATATTAACATAGTGGTACGGTTATTGTCCAGTTGAGTTGTAAAATATTAACATAGTGGTATCGGTTATTGTCCAGTTGAGTTGTAAAATATTAACATAGTGGTATCGGTTATTGTCAGGTTGAGTTGTAAAATATTAACATAGTGGTATCGGTTATTGTCAGGTTGAGTTGTAAAATATTAACATAGTGGTATCGGTTATTGTCAGGTTGAGTTGTAAAATATTAACATAGTGGTATCGGTTATTGTCCAGTTGAGTTGTAAAATATTAACATAGTGGTATCGGTTATTGTCAGGTTGAGTTGTAAAATATTAACATAGTGGTATCGGTTATTGTCAGGTTGAGTTGTAAAATATTAACATAGTGGTATCGGTTATTGTCAGGTTGAGTTGTAAAATATTAACATAGTGGATATCGGCAAGAAGTCTAGGATGGTGCATCCTTAAGGATGATGTTACAATGGTTAATGGTGTATTGAGGGGCTAGTTGTTCATGTTAAGCTCAGAACCTTTCATTTGAATGTTACAATATTAATCATTTGTATTAAGAATGAATGTCACAGGTGGAGCAGTTTTAGTGTGTCTAGTGTGTCTAGATGCTGTGAGTGTGTCTGTGCAAAGCACAGATTTTGTACGTGTATTGAGGGGCACATTGGTCAGATGTTTGGACCTGACCATAACTCACTCACATATTTGGCATGTTCTGCTATGTTTTCATATTGCAGTTCCATAAATACTGTGAGCCAAAATGTTGAGAAAAATGAAGCTGTTTCCCTTTTATGCAGTCCTCTGGGACTTTTTGCTGTTTAAATAAAAAGGTTGGTTAAATGCAAGTCTAGTTTTAATTTTTTCTGTCTTATAAGTAGTAGTTAATGTCTTGAATCTAGTAGGTAAATGTCTTGAATCTAGAGCAGTATTACTTTTGTAGAGCTTACAATAAGGTAAATACACTTGAGATGATGACAAGATGGTAAATTTTGGCTTATTATGGCAAAAGAGCACTGCCTAATACGAGTCAGGAATGCTAACTTCAAGACATTTTGTCTCAAAATGCCAGTTTCCAATCTTATTTCAAGTTGCTGGTGACTTAAATCTAGAACAGTGTACCAATTATAGAACTAAAAATTAGTTAAATACACTTTAAACAAACAGGATGACAAAAAAAAGATGCTACTTTTGAGGGGAAAATACTATTTTTGAGCATGACAAGCTTATTATGAGACACAAAACATCACAATACTAGTAAAATATAGCTAGAAATAAGTTTTCCCAGCTAATTTCAAGATCACTCATATCTTGTAAGGCTTAAATATAATGTCTTATTTCAAGAAATCTTACCAAGAGAATTTTCACTTGTTCCATTGGCAGATTTTTTTGCTTATTACAAGCAAAAATATATTGTATTTTTTTTGCTTATTTTTGGAGTGGCCTTTTTTCCAGTGCAGCTTAAAAGTATGTATTGCTATGGTGATTTTATGAAGTAAACAAACAACAACCGGTAGAAAACAACGCTATCGGTCTAAGTCACTGCATCTCAGTGCTAGAGGCGTCACTACAGACCCTGGTTTGATCCCGGGCTGTAACACTTTACATGTCGCGTTTATATTATTTTTATAGATGGGGAGGTTACTAAAAGCATAGAGGAAGAAGAACATATCAAGATGGAGTCTATAGGTCGGCCCAGAGGAATCCCTAATACATTTAAAGCTAGAAGTGAAATCTCAGCTGGTTTTAATTACATTCTTGGTTGGATATTGCTTAATAAAAACATGTAACAATGATTGATGGACACAAGTGATGGTGCTACTGACCTTCTGAACTTATATCCAGTTCATTTCTATCTTAGGGAAGATGATGCAAAGCTGACTATGTCCTGAGGTGTCAAATGGAGGACAAGTTGTGAGAGTGAATTATGTGTGTTTGGAATTCATATTATAGATATTGATCTGTTTATTATTATGATAATATTGTGGCATAGTAACACTGTTATTGAATAACTACACTGATGACTGCTACTAGTTATAGCACTGAAAAGTTGTCAGATTCCTCCTGAATATTTTACTTGCTTTATGTGTCTGTAACTTAGGGGTGTCATGTTACAGTTATCTAAGGATCATGCCCTTATCTTTATAGCAGGTTTTAGAGCTTACACTAAAATAGTTGCAGGAGATGGTGAGTAAAGAACCATGTTTTGGGGTTTTGTATTCAGGATGTGGTTATGATGTTTTTATACACACTGTTGATTTCTTCTGATGTTATAAGTAACTAAATAATAATGGTTAAATTAAGTCAGGTCTTCCCATTGTAATATTTCAGTAGAACATTCGTATAAAAAAGTTTGGTTACCCCTGACAATTTCCATGATTTCCATTTATAAATAATTGGGTGTTTGGATCAGCAATTTCATTTTGATCTATCAAATAACTGATGGACACAGTAATATTTCAGTATTGAAATGAGGTTTATTTGATTAACAGAAAATGTGCAATATGCATCAAAACGAAATTAGACAGGTGCATAAATTTGGACACCCCAACAGAAAAATCACATTAATATTTAGTAGAGCCTCCTATTGCTAAAATAACAGCCTCTAGACGCTTCCTATAGCCTCTAATGAGTGTCTGGATTCTGGATGAAGGTATTTTGGACCATTCCTCCTTACAAAACATCTCCAGTTCACATAGGTTTGATGGTTGCCGAGCATGGACAGCCCGCTTCAAATCATCCCACAGATTCTCAATGATATTCAGGTCTGGGGACTGGGATGGCCATTCCAGATCATTGTACTTGTTCCTCTGCATAAATGCCCGGGTAGATTTTGAGCAGTGTTTTGGGTCGTTGTCTTGTTGAAATATCCAGCACGGCGTAACTTCAACTTTGTGACTGATTCTTCAACATTGTTCCCAAGAATCTGCTGATATTGAGTGGAATCCAAGCGACCCTCAACTTTAACAAGATTCCCAGTACCGGCACTGGTCACACAGCCCCACAGCATGATGGAACCCCCACCAAATTTTACTGTGGGTAGCAAGTGTTTTTCTTGGAACGCTGTGTTCTTTTGCCGCCATGCATAACGCCCCTTGTTATGACCAAATAACTCAATCTTTGTTTCATCAGTCCACAGCACCTTTTTTCCAAAATGAAGCTGGCTTGTCCAAATGTGCGTTTGCATACCTCAAGTGACTCTGTTTGTGGCGTGTGTGCAGAAAAGGCTTCTTCCGCATCACTCTCCCGTACAGCTTCTCCTTGTGCAAAGTGCGCTGAATTGTTGAACGATGCACAGTGACACCATCTGCAGCAAGATGATGTTGTAGGTCTTTGGAGGTGGTCTGTGGGCTGTTTTTGACCGTTCTCACCATCCTTCTCTTTTGCCTCTCCGATATTTTACTTGGCCTGCCACTTCTGGCCTTAACAAGAACTGTGCCTGTGGTCTTCCATTTCCTCACTATGTTCCTCACAGTGGACACTGACAGCTTACATCTCTGCGATAGCTTTTTGTAGCCTTCCCCTAAACCATAATGTTGAACAATCTTTGTTTTCATCTGATTTAAATTCATACAACTTAATATTGCTACACTAAAAATCTTTGTCTGGACAATACCCCAGTACTCAGCTTTTATTAGAAAATGAATAGCATGCCACTGTGATCATTTTCTGTGACGACAGAGTCAATTATTATGCAGCCTCAGAGGGGTGCCCAAACTTTTTCATACGACTGTATATGTATATAGTGTTGGGTTTCCAACTTTAAATGTCTATTGACAGGCTCTTATCAATTTGGTTCTTTGGGAGTATGAGCAGGTGCTGTCCTGAGAGTTTGTACTATTGCTGGGGTTTCGCCACTCAGTACCAAAGGGCTGTAGACAACTCAGGACCGAAGGTTTTGAAACAATAGTGGAAAACGGTTAAGAGGTGGTAATCAGCCTACCCGTGAGGGAGGGGCTATGTATGCTATGTGACCACGAATGTGTATAAGAAGCGCAAAGGCTCCTCTTATTTTGTTGCTTGCAGTAATATAAAAGTCTATGTTACTTTTCCAAACTTTGGAAGTGCTTTATTTTTAAGAGAAAGAGGGAAGATGTTCTACAACATGGGTTATGAGACAGACAACCCCCGCTACATTGATGTATTGTTTTATGTAGCCTATTATTTAGTCTTTATTCAACCTGCCATCTACCCTCCTGTGGACTGTGGGTTATGAGACAACCCCCGCATCACTAGCTTGATGTTCTGCAGCCTTGTAAAGATAAGGAGGGGATGACTGGGAGGCAGGTTGGAATTTATTGTCATGAATCTTGTTCTGGAGGCAGTTCTGCAAAGTGGTCACTAGCTGGCACAGGCACAAAGTAATACAATCAGATTTTAATCACAACTTTAACCTTAACCACACTGATAATCCTTACCTTCATTTAACACCATAAAACACTATTGTTTTACACTAATGTTTACCATATAGACAATGTTGACTTTGCAGCTGGCATATCTAGAGGAAATTGAACAGTTCTGCCTTCTAGGCAAGATTCATGACAAACGTCAACCTGCGACTGGGAGAGGCAACGTAACATCAATAACAAAATAGTTTTCACTATTAACATTTTATTCTGGTTTCAAGTATGTTTTATTATGAAAAGTACAATATATTCATGTACAATGATGGAGCATATGTCCATATATAATGGTACAATTATGGAGCATATGTCCATATATAATGGTACAATGATGGAGCATATGTCCATATATAATGGTACAATGATGGAGCATATGTCCATATATAATGGTACAATGATGGAGCATATGTCCATATATAATGGTACAATGATGGAGCATATGTCCATATATAATGGTACAATGATGGAGCATATGTCCATATATAATGGTATAATTATGGAGCATATGTCCATATATAATGGTACAATGATGGAGCATATGTCCATATATAATGGTACAATGATGGAGCATATGTCCATATATAATGGTACAATGATGGAGCATATGTCCATATATGATGGTACAATGATGGAGCATATGTCCATATATAATGGTACAATTATGGAGCATATGTCCATATATAATGGTACAATGATGGAGCATATGTCCATATATAATGGTGCAATGATGGAGCATATGTCCATATATAATGGTACAATTAGTTTTTCAACATAAAAGACATTCAACAAATGATCACATTGGTATTTTAAGGGTGTTATTGTAAGAGTTTAAATGTTTAAACAGAGGATACATCTAAAACAGTATTAAAGAGTGCAGTATGTTCTGAGTATGTTACTTTAACGTCAACTCATAACGTCACTATAACTTCATGGGAGTCTTGTGGAAAGACTGCATGTTGTTTTGGGTGTATTGAGTGACGTCTTCATCAACATTTGCAGAATATTCCTGTAATATTTTCACCTTTTGTCAGATGGCAACAGCCTAGTCGTCTTCAGACATTCATAAAGGGTATAAGTAGTTCATTTACCATTTGCAGGTATTAAAAGTAATACATACATTGTAATTCCTTGTTGGAGCTCTCTCACATATAGGACAGTACATACCAGAGGAGGCTGCTGAGGGGAGGACGGCTCATAATAATGTCTGGAACGGAGCCAATGAAATGGCATCAAACACATGGAAACCATGGAAACCACATGTTTGATGTATTTGATACCATTCCACTTATTCCAGCCATTACAAGCCTGTCCTCCCCAATTAAGGTCCCACCAACCTCATGTGGTACATACACATAAACGTGGTAAGATCCTAAAATAAAAAAAGGTTGAGTCATGTTGTAAAAGTATGATGAAAACAGTTTAGGTTGCTTGATTTAACAGGCAGATAGAATTGGTATAGAAGCTGTTCTAGACCCTGTGATCCATAAACTGCCTAGCAACCACTGGTCCTCACTAGACTGGTGCCCTGCATGTCTATTTTTTCATTGGAGGTTTGAAGTGACATCTGTGTTTGTGGGAACACTTAGTGCTGGAATGAGGTGTCTGTTTGTTCCCAATTCTATCAGAAATGATGGTCCTCATTTGAAGGTCCTGTGTCAAAGTCCTCACTATTATAGGAAGACGTGTGTGTGTGTGTGTTTCTAGTGTGTGTGTGTGTGTGTGTGTGTGTGTGTGTGTGTCCAGTGTGTGTGTGTGTGAGTGTCCAGTGGGTGTATGTGTCCAGTGTGTGTGTGTGTGTGTGTGTGTGTGTGTGTGTAGTGTGTGTCCAGTGTGTGTGTGTGTGTGTGTTGTGTGTGTCCACTGTGTGTCCAGTGTGTGTGTGTGTGTGTGTGTGTCCAGTGTGTCTGTGGTTAAGTGTGTGTGTGTGTGTGTGTGTGTGTCCAGTGTGTCTGTGGTTAAGTGTGTGTGTGTGTTTGTTTGTGTGTGTGAGTGTATATCCAGTGCGTGTGTGTGTTTAGTGTGTGTGTGTGTCCAGTGTGTGTATGTGTGTGTGTGTCCAGTGTGTGGTGTGTGTGTGTGTGTGTGTGTGTGTGTGTGTGTCCGGTGTGTGTGTGTGTGTGAGTTCAGTTTGTGTGTGTCCAGTGTGTGTGTCAAGTGTGTGTGTCAAGTGTGTGTGTGTGTGTGTGTGTGTCCAGTGTGTGTGTGTGTGTCCAGTGTGTGAATGTCAAGTGTGTGTGTGAATGTCCAGTGTGTTTGTGTGTGTGTCCAGTGTGTGTGTCCAGTGAGTGTGTGTGTGTGTATCCGTGTCCAGTTTGTGTGTGTGTGTGTGTGTGTGTGTGTCCACTGTGTGTTTGTGTGTGTGTCCAGTGTGTGTGTGTCCAGTGTGTGTGTGTGTGTGTGTGTGTGTGTAGTGTATCCAATTTGTGTGTGTGGGTGTGTCCAGTATGTGTGTGTGTGTGTGTGGGAGTCTGTGTGTGTTTGTGTTGGTCCAGTGTGTGACTAATGTGTGTGTGTGTGTGTGTGTGTGTATGTGTGTCCAGTGTGTGTGTCCAGTGTGTGTGTGTGTCTGTGTGTGTGTGTGTGTGTCCAGCGTGTGTGTGTGTCCAGTGTGTTTGTGTGTATGTGTGTCCAGTGTGTGTGTCCAGTGTGTGTGTGTGTCTGTGTGTGTGTGTGTGTGTCCAGCGTGTGTGTGTGTGTGTGTGTATGTGTGTCCAGTGTGTGTGTCCAGTGTGTGTGTGTGTCTGTGTGTGTGTGTGTGTGTCCAGCGTGTGTGTCTGTGTGTGTGTGTGTGTGTCCAGTGAGTTTGTGTGTGTGTGTGTGTGTGTAGTGTTTCCAATTTGTGTGTGTGGGTGTGTCCAGTATGTGTGTGTGTGTGTGTGGGAGTGTGTGTGTGTTTGTGTTGGTCCATTGTGTGACTAATGTGCGTGTGTGTGTGTGTGTGTGTGTGTGTGTGTGTGTGTGTGTGTATGTGTGTGTATGTGTGTCCAGTGTGTGTGTGTGTGTGTGTGTGTGTGTGTGTGTGTATGTGTGTGTGTGTGTGTCCAGTGTGTGTGTCTGTCTGTGTGTGTGTGTGTGTGTGTGTGTGTCCAGTGTGTGTGTGTCTATTGTGTGTGTGTCCAGTGTGTGTGTGTGTGTGTTTGTGTGTGTCCTGTGTGTGTGTGTGTGTGTGTGTGTGTGTGTGTTTCTAGTGTGGGTGTGTGTGTGTCCAGTGAGTGTGTGTGTGTCCAGTGAGTGTGTGTGTGTGTGTGTGTGTCCAGTGTGTGTGTGTGTGTGTGTCCAGTGTGTGTGTGTGTGTGTCCAGTGTGTGTGTGTGTGTGTGTGTGTGTGTGTGTCCAGTGTGTGTGTGTGTGTCCAGTGTGTTTGTCCAGTGTGTTTGTCCAGTGTGTGTGTGTGTCCAGTGTGTGTGTGTGTGTGTGTGTGTGTGTGTGGTGTGTGTGTGCGTGTGTGTGTGTGTCCAGTGTGTTTGTGTGTGTGTGTGTCCAGTTTGTGTGTGTGTGCGTGTGTGTGTGTCCAGTGTGTGTGTGTGTGTGTGTGTGCGTGTGTGTGTGCGTGTGTGTGTGTACAGTGTGTGTGTGTGTCCAGTGTGTGTGTGTCCTGTGTGTGTGCGTGTGTGTGTGCGTGTGTGTGTGTCCTGTGTGTGTGCGTGTGTGTGTGTACAGTGTGTGTGTGTGTGCGTGTGTGTGTGTCCAGTGTGTGTGTGTCCTGTGTGTGTGCGTGTGTGTGTGCGTGTGTGTGTGCGTGTGTGTGTGCGTGTGTGTGTGTGTGTGTGTGTGTGTGTGTGTGCGTGTGTGTGTGCGTGTGTGTGTGCGTGTGTGTGTGTGTGTGTGTGTCCAGTGTGTGTGTGTGTGTGTGTGTGTGTGTGTCCAGTGTGTGTGTGTGTGTCCAGTGTGTGTGTGTGTGTGTGTGTGTGTCCAGTGTGTGTGTGTGTGTCCAGTGTGTGTGTGTGTGTGTGTCCAGTGTGTTTGTCCAGTGTGTGTGTGTGTGTGTGTGTGTCCAGTGTGTGTGTGTGTGTGTGTGTGTGTGTGTCCAGTGTGTTTGTGTGTGTGTGTGTTTCCAGTGTGTGTGTGTGTGTGTGTCCAGTGTATGTGTGTGTGTGTTTGTCCAGTGTGTGTGTGTGTTTGTCCAGTGTGTGTGTGTGTGTGTGTGTGTCTGTGTGTGTGTCCAGTGTGTGTGTGTGTGTCCAGTGTGTGTGTGTGTCCAGTGTGTGTGTGTTTGTCCAGTGTGTGTGTGTGTGTGTGTGTGTGTGTGTCCAGTGTGTGTGTGTGTGTGTGTGTCCAGTGTGTGTGTGTGTGTGTGTGTGTGTCCAGTGTGTGTCCAGTGTGTGTGTGTGTGTGTGTGTGTGTGTGTGTGTGTGTGTCCAGTGTGTGTGTGTGTGTCCAGTGTGTGTGTGTGTGTGTGTGTGTGTCCAGTGTGTGTGTGTGTGTCCAGTGTGTGTGTGTGTGTGTGTCCAGTGTGTTTGTCCAGTGTGTGTGTGTGTGTGTGTGTGTCCAGTGTGTGTGTGTGTGTGTGTGTGTGTGTGTCCAGTGTGTTTGTGTGTGTGTGTGTTTCCAGTGTGTGTGTGTGTGTGTGTCCAGTGTATGTGTGTGTGTGTTTGTCCAGTGTGTGTGTGTGTTTGTCCAGTGTGTGTGTGTGTGTGTGTGTGTGTGTGTCTGTGTGTGTGTCCAGTGTGTGTGTGTGTGTCCAGTGTGTGTGTGTGTCCAGTGTGTGTGTGTTTGTCCAGTGTGTGTGTGTGTGTGTGTGTGTGTGTGTCCAGTGTGTGTGTGTGTGTGTGTGTCCAGTGTGTGTGTGTGTGTGTGTGTGTGTCCAGTGTGTGTCCAGTGTGTGTGTGTGTGTCCAGTGTGTTTGTGTGTGTGTGTGTCCAGTGTATGTGTGTGTGTGTTTGTCCAGTGTGTGTGTGTGTGTGTGTGTGTCTGTGTGTGTGTCCAGTGTGTTTGTGTGTGTGTGTCCAGTGTGTTTGTGTGTGTATGTCTATTGTGTGTGTTTGTGAGTGTGTGTCAAGTGTGTGCGTGTCCAGTGTGTGTTTGTGTCCAGTGTGTGTTTGTGTCCAGTGTGTGTGTGTGTTCGTGTGTGTCCAGTGAGTGTGTGTTTGTGTGTGTGTGTGTGTGTGTGTCCAGTGTGTGTGTGTGTGTGTGTGTGTCCTGTGTGTGTGTGTGTCCTGTGTGTGTGTGTGTCCAGTGTGTTTGTGTGTGTGTGTGTCTAGTGTGTTTGTATGTGTGTGTGTGTGTGTGTGTGTGTGTGTGTGTCCAGTGTATGTTTGTGTGTGTGTGTCCAGTGTGTTTGTGTGTTTGTGTGTGTGTCCAGTGTGTTTGTGTACAGTGTGTGTGTGTGTGTGTGTGTGTGTTTCCAGTGTGTGTGTGTGTGTCCAGTGTATGTGTGTTTGTCCAGTGTGTGTTTGTGTGTGTGTGTGTGTGTCCAGTGTGTGTGTGTCCGTGTGTGTCCAGTGTGTGTGTGTGTGTGTCCAGTGTGTGTGTGTGTGTGTCCAGTGTGTGTGTCCAGTGTGTGTGTGTGTGTGTGTCCAGTGTGTGTGTGTTTGTCCAGTGTGTGTGTGTGTGTGTGTGTGTGTCCAGTGTGTGTGTGTCTAGTGTGTGTGTGTGTGTGTGTGTTTGTGTCCAGTGTGCGTTTTTGTCAAGTGTGTGTGTGTGTGTCCGTGTGTGTCTAGTGTGTGTGTGTCCAGTGTGTGTGTGTTTATCCAGTGTGTGTGTCCAGTGTGTGTGTGTCTAGTGTGTGTGTGTGTCCAGTGTGTGTGTGTGTCCAGTATGTGTGTGTGTGTGTGTGTGTGTGTCCAGTGTGTGTGTGTGTGTGTGTCTAGTGTGTGTGTGTGTGTGTGTCCAGTATGTGTGTCCAGTATGTGTGTGTGTGTGTCTAGTGTGTGTCCTGGTCCAGTGTGTTTGTGTGTGTGTCTGTGTGTCCAGTGTGTGTGTTTGTGTCCAGTGTGTGTGTTTGTGTCCAGTGTGTGTGTCCAGTGTGTGTGTGTTTCTAGTGTGTGTGTGTGTGTGTATATCCAGTGTGTGTGTGTGTGTGTGTGTGTGTGTGTGTGTGTGTGTGTGTCCAGTGTGTGTGCGTGTGTGTGTGTCTAGTGTGTCCAGTGTGTGTTTGTGTCTGTCCAGTATGTGTGTGTGTGTGTGTGCGTGTGTGTGTGTGTGTGTCTAGTGTGTCCAGTGTGTCCAGTGTGTGTTTGTGTGTGTCCAGTATGTGTGTGTGTGTGTGTGTGTGTGTGTGTGTGTGTGTGTGTGTTTGTGTGTGTGTGTGTGTGTGTGTGTCTAGTGTGTCCAGTGTGTCCAGTGTGTGTGTGTCCAGTATGTGTGTGTGTGTGTGTGTGTGTGTCTAGTGTGTGTGTGTGTGTGTGTGTGTCCTGTGTGTGTGTGTGTCCTGTGTGTGTGTGTGTCCAGTGTGTTTGTGTGTGTGTGTGTCTAGTGTGTTTGTATGTGTGTGTGTGTGTGTGTGTGTGTGTGTGTGTCCAGTGTATGTTTGTGTGTGTGTGTCCAGTGTGTTTGTGTGTTTGTGTGTGTGTCCAGTGTGTTTGTGTACAGTGTGTGTGTGTGTGTGTGTGTGTGTTTCCAGTGTGTTTGTGTGTGTCCAGTGTATGTGTGTTTGTCCAGTGTGTGTTTGTGTGTGTGTGTGTGTGTCCAGTGTGTGTGTGTCCGTGTGTGTCCAGTGTGTGTGTGTGTGTGTCCAGTGTGTGTGTGTGTGTGTCCAGTGTGTGTGTCCAGTGTGTGTGTGTGTGTGTGTCCAGTGTGTGTGTGTTTGTCCAGTGTGTGTGTGTGTGTGTGTGTGTGTCCAGTGTGTGTGTGTCTAGTGTGTGTGTGTGTGTGTGTGTTTGTGTCCAGTGTGCGTTTTTGTCAAGTGTGTGTGTGTGTGTCCGTGTGTGTCTAGTGTGTGTGTGTCCAGTGTGTGTGTGTTTATCCAGTGTGTGTGTCCAGTGTGTGTGTGTCTAGTGTGTGTGTGTGTCCAGTGTGTGTGTGTGTCCAGTATGTGTGTGTGTGTGTGTGTGTGTGTGTGTGTCCAGTGTGTGTGTGTGTGTGTGTCTAGTGTGTGTGTGTGTGTGTGTCCAGTATGTGTGTCCAGTATGTGTGTGTGTGTGTCTAGTGTGTGTCCTGGTCCAGTGTGTTTGTGTGTGTGTCTGTGTGTCCAGTGTGTGTGTTTGTGTCCAGTGTGTGTGTTTGTGTCCAGTGTGTGTGTCCAGTGTGTGTGTGTTTCTAGTGTGTGTGTGTGTGTGTATATCCAGTGTGTGTGTGTGTGTGTGTGTGTGTGTGTGTGTGTGTGTGTGTCCAGTGTGTGTGCGTGTGTGTGTGTCTAGTGTGTCCAGTGTGTGTTTGTGTCTGTCCAGTATGTGTGTGTGTGTGTGTGCGTGTGTGTGTGTGTGTGTCTAGTGTGTCCAGTGTGTCCAGTGTGTGTTTGTGTGTGTCCAGTATGTGTGTGTGTGTGTGTGTGTGTGTGTGTGTGTGTGTGTTTGTGTGTGTGTGTGTGTGTGTGTGTCTAGTGTGTCCAGTGTGTCCAGTGTGTGTGTGTCCAGTATGTGTGTGTGTGTGTGTGTGTGTCTAGTGTGTGTGTGTGTGTGTGTGTGTATGCTTACCATGGTTATTATTTTAGGGTCACTGAGGAGTCTTCATCATAAACCCTAAACCCTGGATAGAGGGGCTCAGTGAATGTGGTGTAGAATGTGTTCAGGTGGGTCAGTGTGTCAGAGGAGACTCTGTAGAAGGACAGAGTGCCGGCTGGCCAGTCCAGATACACTCCTACTCTGTTGGAGCTGGAGGAGGGGACGTCTATGGTAGTGGAGTTATTATTGTGCCAGGCTCTGTAACTGTTGTTATAGCAGCTCAGACACCAGGACTTGTCATTCAATCCAATCCCACAGTCATCACCCCCTCCTCTCCTGCTGATTCCTTTATATGTCACTCCTATACCAGCCCCTCTCCCACTCCACTCTACCTCCCAGTAACAGCGCCCAGTCAGACCCTCTCTACACAGCACCTGTGGCCAGTCCTCAAATCTCTCTGGGTGATCAGGATACGGCTGATTCTCTCTCCTACATGTCACCTTTCTGTTCTCCTCAGACAGAGAGAGGTTTCTGTTTACTGTGTTTGGGTCCAGTGTGAGATCACAGACATCTGATGGATGAAACCAGACACAATATTAGAAATCATCATCATTCACATTAGAATGTTAACTCACTTTTCACTAATTCATTTAATGTAGATGTTTCTAGGTATCAAAAGGAGAAGTTAAGGTAACTTGAGACTTGTTGAATGATCATATGTTATACTGTATGGTGATATAAAACACACTTATTCACATTAATTACACACACACACACACACACACACACACACAACACACACAAACACCCCCCCCCCCCACACACACACACACACACACACACACACACACACACACACACACACACACACATCTTGAACACACACACATTAGACACACACCTACACACACATTGGACACACACCTGTATACATGCATGAACACACACAGACACACATTTCTAATGTAACACGAACACACCACACACACACACAGACACACACATTGTCAAATCAACTCTTTCTAAACTTTGGTGTCCCTGATTTGTGCTTCTGTAGAACTCCAGCTGATATTTAATATAACCAAGTAAGTAATGATGGTGGTCTTTGACTTTGACTTAACTTGAATTAAGACTTATTCTTAGTCATATTCTTCACAGCAGTCAACACTCACATTTTCTAAGTCCAGGTTTCATTGTGTTCTCTCCACCATGTTCCACACTGTAACGGTAAGTAGAAGAACAGACAGACATTGAGGGATACACGTGAACACACACACACACACACACACACACACACACACACACACACACACACACACACACACACACACACACACACACACACACACACACACACACACACACACACACACAGTCAGCATGTAACTTAACAAGTGTGTTTGTGTGTGTGTGTGTGTGTGTGTGTGTATTCATGGTGTGTGTGTGTGTGTATTCAGTGTGTGTGTGTGTGTGTGTGGATCCAGAGTGTGTGTCCAGTGTGTGTTTATCCAGTGTATGTGTGTATCCAGTGCGTGTGTGTGTCCTGTGTGTGTGTGTGTGTATCCAGTGTGTGTATTGGTGTGTCCTATGTGTGTGTGTGTGTGTGTGTATGTGTGTGTGTGTGTGTGTGTGTGTGTGTGTGTTTATACAGTGTGTGTCCAGTGTGTGTGTATGGGTGTGTGCCCTGTGTGTGTGTGTGTGTGTGTATCCAGTGTGTGTGTGTGTGTGTCCAGTGTGTGTGTGTGTGTGTGTGTATCCAGTGTATGTGTGTGTATGGGTGTCTGTGTCAGTGTGTGTGTCTAGTGTGTGTGTTTGTCCAGTGTGTGTCTGTGAGTGTGTGTGTTTCTGTCAAATGCGTGTGTGTGTTTCTGTCAAATGTGTGTGTGTGTGTGTGTATGGGTGTGTGTATCCAGAGTGTGTGTGTGTGTGTGTGTGTGTGTGTGTGTGTGTGTGTGTGTGTGTGCGTATCCAGTGTGTATGTGTGTGTGTGTTTGTATATATCCAGAGAGTGTTTGTGTGTGCGTGTATCCAGTGTGTGTGTGTGTATCCAGTTTATATGTGTGTGTGTGTGTGTATATCCAGTATGTGTTTGTGTGTGCGTTTCCAGTGTGTGTCCTGTGTGTGTATAGTATGTGAGTGCTTGTGTGTGAGTCATGCCTGTGTCAGTGTGTGGTAGTGTGTTTGTGTGTGTGTGTGTGTGTGTGTGTTTATCCAATGTGTGTGTGTTTGTGTATCCAGTGTGTGTGTGTGTATACAGTTTGTGTGTGTGTGTGTGTGTGTCCAGTGTGTGTGTGTATCCAGTGTGTGTGTGTGTATCCAGTGTGTGTGTGTGTGTGTCCATTGTGTGTGTGTGTGTATCCAGTGTGTGTTTGTGTATCCAGTGTATGTGTGTGTGTTTGTATATATCCAGAGAGTGTTTGTGTGTGCTTATCCAGTGTGTGTTTTTGTTTGCGTTTCCAGTGTGTGTGTCCAGTGTGCGTGTGTGTGTGTGTCTGTCCAGTGTGTGTGTCCAGTGTGTGTGTGTGTGTACTGCGGCTGTGTGTGTGTGTGTGTGTGTGTGTGTGTGTGTATCCAATCTGTGTGTCCTGCTTTCCACTAGACATACTGGACACAAACACACACTGGACACACACACACACACACACACACACTGGACACACTCACACACACAAACAAAGGACACACAAACACTGGACAGACACACACACACAGTGGAGGTAATAATGTTTGTCTTAACTAGCCTGATAACTCCAACATGTCTGATATGAACATTGACATAAACCCTCTACATACTTGAGTTTCTCCAGTCTGCAGTGTGGATCCTCCAGTCCAGCAGAGAGCAGTCTGACTCCTGAGTCTCCTGGGTGATTGTAGCTCAGGTCCAGCTCTCTCAGGTGTGAGGGGTTTGACTTCAGAGCTGAGACCAGAGAAGCACAGCCTTCCTCTGTGACTAGACAACCTGACAGCCTGCAAAGAGTCAAATCATATTACAACCACACTGCTATTCTTAGGTGGTGAAAATAGTGGCAGTAATGTGTTTCAACGTAGGGAAGCCTGGGACAGTGTCATCGACCCAGGGAGCTACAATGACCCGAGAAAATGGGCCAAAAAAATGTCAAGTGTAGAGAGAGAGAACATTGTTAGAGCATTGGCAGGTGTTGACAGCACTACTTTGATAAAAAGTATGTCTGCAAAAGATTCTGAAGACAAGCCTTTCCCAGCATATTTGTCCCACTCTAAAGCAGCAAACGGACGTGAGAAGGTGAAACGAGACTGGCTGTTTTTTAGCGAATGTAAAAAAACATTGTACTGCACAGCTGACCTCCAGATTTCAGTCGATCAGGGACATTTGCAATGATTTCAAGGGAATACTCAAGTTCCAGCAGTTGGGTGAGGAGGATATTCTTCCAAATTTTATTTTTCCAAATCTTCTATAAGTCATCTTGTAGAAATTTGATAACAAAATATCCCAAAGATCTATCTGAAGATTTGGAAAAACAAATGCTCCATCTGAAAAGAATATACAGTGCCACATTCTCAGGAACATCAACACCCATGGAGTTGCTCAACAGGATTCATGACATGAAGCTTGAGAGCATTTATGGTGACATTTCCATTGAACTGAGGATATTTATCACTTTACCTGTAACTGTGGCAGGAGGAGAAAGGTCCTTCAGTAAACTCTAAATCATAAAACATGACATGCGCTCCACAATGAGCCAGGAGAGGCTCAATAACCTGGCAATACTTGACATTGAGTGTGAAACGGCTAAACAGATTGTCACAATTGTCACACCCTGAGATGTTTCAGCTGTTTGAGTCACTTCACTTGTATTGTCAGTAAGAATAGAAGATGTTTCTGAACACTTCTACATTCATGTGGATGCTACCATGGTTATGAATAATCATGAATGAATGGTGAATGATGATGAATGAGAACGTTACAGAGGCACAAAGATCATACCCCCTCTGTTATTGGTAATGGTGAGAGGTTAGCATGTTTTGTTCTAGCCTCTGTAACTTTCTCAATCATTATTATTCATGATTCATTCATGATTTTTATTAATCATGGCATCATCAGGATTCATTTAGTAGTGTTTAGAAACATGTTATCTACTCACTTAGAAGATGAATCCAGTCATCATTCACCATTAAGTTACTATTGGTCAAAACATAACCCAAAACACAACCAAAACATAACTTCAAATGCAACCAATGAGTTTGGGACCAAATACTAAACTTTTGACTATTTTATACACTATAAGTGAATTGGTCAGAATACTTATGACTTCTTCAAATAGGTTTACTAGATTCATAAAGTGCTTATATTTTTCAAAATGGTGAAACAGATATTTATGAAAATACCCTCAAATAAAAGGTGACATTATATACTGTCACCTCATATAAAACATTTGATCTCAATTCCACAATGCTGGAGTACAGAGCCACATTTAAAATGTTAGCTTCACTGTCAAACTATATATGGTGTGGACTGTACACTCAATTGTCACACCCTGAGATGTTTCACCTGTTGTCTTGTCTCCACCTGTCACACCCTGAGATGTTTCACCTGTTGTCTTGTCTCCACCTGTCACACCCTGAGATGTTTCACCTGTTGTCTTGTCTCCACCTGTCACACCCTGAGATGTTTCACCTGTTGTCTTGTCTCCACCTGTCACACCCTGAGATGTTTCACCGGTTGTCTTGTCTCCACCTGTCCCACCCTGAGATGTTTCACCTGTTGTCTTGTCTCCACCTGTCCCACCCTGAGATGTTTCACCTGTTGTCTTGTCTCCACCTGTCACACCCTGAGATGTTTCACCTGTTGTCTTGTCTCCACCTGTCACACCCTGAGATGTTTCACCTGTTGTCTTGTCTCCACCTGTCACACCCTGAGATGTTTCACCTGTTGTCTTGTCTCCACCTGTCACACCCTGAGATGTTTCACCTGTTGTCTTGTCTCCACCTGTCACACCCTGAGATGTTTCACCTGTTGTCTTGTCTCCACCTGTCACACCCTGAGATGTTTCACCTGTTGTCTTGTCTCCACCTGTCACACCCTGAGATGTTTCACCTGTTGTCTTGTCTCCACCTGTCACACCCTGAGATGTTTCACCTGTTGTCTTGTCTCCACCTGTCCCACCCTGAGATGTTTCACCTGTTGTCTTGTCTCCACCTGTCACACCCTGAGATGTTTCACCGGTTGTCTTGTCTCCACCTGTCCCACCCTGAGATGTTTCACCTGTTGTCTTGTCTCCACCTGTCCCACCCTGAGATGTTTCACCTGTTGTCTTGTCTCCACCTGTCCCACCCTGAGATGTTTCACCTGTTGTCTTGTCTCCACCTGTCCCACCCTGAGATGTTTCACCTGTTGTCTTGTCTCCACCTGTCACACCCTGAGATGTTTCACCTGTTGTCTTGTCTCCACCTGTCCCACCCTGAGATGTTTCACCTGTTGTCTTGTCTCCACCTGTCCCACCCTGAGATGTTTCACCTGTTGTCTTGTCTCCACCTGTCACACCCTGAGATGTTTCACCTGTTGTCTTGTCTCCACCTGTCCCACCCTGAGATGTTTCACCTGTTGTCTTGTCTCCACCTGTCACACCCTGAGATGTTTCACCTGTTGTCTTGTCTCCACCTGTCCCACCCTGAGATGTTTCACCTGTTGTCTTGTCTCCACCTGTCACACCCTGAGATGTTTCACCTGTTGTCTTGTCTCCACCCCACACCAGGTGTTCCCTATTCACCATTACTCCTCTGTGTATTTAACCCGTTCTCTGTTCTGTCAGTTGCCAGATCGTCTTGTCCTGTACAGTCGTTTCCAGCGTTCCATGTTACCAGTGTTTTTCCCCGTTACCCGTGTTCAGTTCTGTGTTTTCCCCGTTGTCGATATTTGCCTGTTTTACCCGACTACGAGCCTGCCTACTCCTGTGTACCTTAGCCCTTCTGCCTCGACTATCGACTTCTGCCTGTCCACCGGCCAACGAACCTGCCTACCCCAGTGTACCTCTGCCGTGACATCCTGTTGCCAACCTTTGCCTGTCCTCCGATTACGAGACTGTCTACCCATTAAATATATATTTTATTGCCTCTGTGTCCGCATTTGGGTCCACCTGCCTGCCTTGTGTCACAGATTGACTTCAAATACATTATAAAAGACTTTTCATCCAGAAAGACAAGGAAGATGACTGTATAAAAGGCAAAGATGAAGCCAGGTCAATTGTTTGGTGTAAGTGTAGCAGATTTCTGTGTGTCAAAGAGTTATTTTATGTTTGTGTGTGTGTGTCTGGTCCGGCGCCACACAGGTTGTTAAGGCCTCTCAGTTATATTTATTAAACTTTATCATTCAGTTTTATGTATCTATAGAAACATAGATGTGTTTTGCTGTAACGTAGTTTCCATCACTGAGTAAGTCTCTCTCAGTTTACATGTATATGTTTTATGTAGGAGAGAGAGAGAAAGAGCATGCGTTGATATGAGTAAAGATGATTTGGGGTGGGACCATTCACTGGACCTTTTCAGGGGCCAGTTCATAACCATGGTAACATCCACATGAATGTAGAAGTGTTCAGAAACATCTTCTATTCTTACTGACAATACAAGTGAAGTGACTCCAAAATGACATTATTCACCATTCAGTTACTATTGGGAAAAACATTATCCAAAACACAACCAAAACAAACTGCAAATGCATTCAACAAGTTTGTAGAATCACAAGCTTCATGTTATCACTGCAGGGAAGGAATATTGATCCAAATACTCAACTTTTCACTAAATTAATTTGTTGAAACAATCATGACTTTTTCAAATGGGAGAACTACATAAATAAAGTGCTTTCATTTCCAAACGGTAAAACAGATATTCAAATAAAAGTTGACATTCTGTACTGTCACCTAATACGAAACATTAGATCTCAAATCCAAAATGCTGGAGCATAGCGCCTTATTTAAAACTGTATTCTTCACTTTCCATATGACATGGACTATGTGTACCTGGTAAACACATGTGGATCTGGTGAACAGTTATCACTTGTTGACCAACTACAGGAATACTGACCTCAGAGTCTCCAGTTTACAGTGGGGATTCTCCAGTCCAGCAGAGAGCAGCTTCACTCCTGAATCCTTCAGGTCATTGTTACTCAGATTCAGCTCTCTCAGGTGTGAGGGGTTTGACTTCAGAGCTGAGACCAGAGAAGCACAGCCTTCCTCTGTGAGTCCACAGCCTGACAGCCTGCAAAGAGATCATTATGATTTCACGAACACTTTATTTAACACCAGTAGTGTAGAAGGACAATGTCAGATGCATTTGGTTTATTCTGTCAAACAACTCCGAATGAGATCAAGAGGCTCTCCACTCATGAACTGTTCGAGGTAGTACAGCCAGTCTTGATGACTGTCTGTTTTACTGTCGATAGCATGCTCGAATGCCCTTATGAAAGATCTGTAAGTCAGAGGATCTCCTGTAAACGTGGATATGTCTCTTTGAGGCAGTTGAGACAAACTATGTTGTTTAATGAGCAACTGGGTGACTTGGTTTTGACTCTGCAGCACTTCATGCAGGCTATCTGTAGAAGAATCAGTGTTATCATGATGATTAAGATGAGGCGTGCTGCTGACAGCATGAAAACCTTGACGATGACTTTCTTCTATCTGAAGCACCAACTTGAATGGCTGGCTTTGGATTGAATGTAAGGGATGGCTTACCAGCTCCAAGACGCACATAATCGTCAACATTGTGTTTTTCTTGTCTACGTATCAGGGGTTCAAATCTGGGTCCTGAAGGTGGCTCTAATAAATCAGAGTTAAATTCATGAGCATCTTCAAATTCTTCATACAGCTTTAATTTGGCATCTGAAGCAGCAAGCTCAGTTTCAAGATCCAATTGCTCTTTTCTAATTCTCAAGCAAATTTCTTCCTGTTCTATCACTTCTCTCTTTTTCATTGCTGCAGCTCTTGCCAACAGCGCTTCACGTTCAGCTTTAATTCTCAGCATTGCAGAATTAGTACTGGAAGTGTGGCTTACCACGGAGTTAGCTTTGGATACACTATCATGTGGCCTAATATCATCTTCCTCATCTTTTAAGACATCTGCAATCCATTTGTTTGAGTCTTCTATAAACCGCTTAAATTCTGAATATCTGTTCCCATAAGCATCTTGATCCGCTTTCTTATCATCTTCATCTATTAACTCACACAACTCTTCATTAATCCGTTCATACTGTCTTAAGTATCTTTCAAACATTAGCAATGCTTCATCTTTAATGAATTTAACATTGTGTTCATTTTCCTTCAATTTGGCTAATTCATTCTTCTGTTTGGTTACTTGTGCCAACTTTCCCTTGCGTTCTCCTTTCAGCCTTTGTATTTTCTCCTCTACAGCCTTTTCTGTGGGCTTTGGCGCCCTCTTTTGGTCAACACGCGCAGCTGCGCTTTCATCTGCCATGTCACGTCACTTTAAAATCTTCACACAAAACTGTCACAATTCCTGATATTGTCCACAGCTTCTACTCTTCTTATTGTATTCACAAACACTGGTGAAAAAGAGTCACTGTAGTGTAGGATTTCTTTAAGTAAAGCTCTATGACTTTCAGAACTAAATATCCAGTGGACACTTACTTTCACTTTTAGACGACGGTTAGCGTTAGCATCGTCAGGAATCTAATAGAGTCAAGAAGAAAATATCAGACCTGTTCCAGGGAAAGTTTCATTCAGCCGACGACTCACACTCTAGGTAGGCTACCTCTGGCTTTCTTTCTGTATTCTTGAGCTAAGACGTAGATTTCGGCCGTCTTGGTCTATTGTATTTGTTATCAGCCGCTATCAGGTTTCCTCAGCTCAGCCTAGTTGATTATCTCGCCGTCTTTGTTAGCAGCCGCTAGCAGGTTTCCTCAGCTCAGCCTAGTTGATTATCTCGCCGTCTTTGTTATCAGCCGCTAGCAGGTTTCCTCAGCTCAGCCTAGTTGATTATCTCGCCGTCTTTGTTAGCAGCCGCTAGCAGGTTTCCTCAGCTCAGCCTAGTTGATTATCTCGCCGTCTTTGTTATCAGCCGCTAGCAGGTTTCCTCAGCTCAGCCTAGTTGATTAGCTCGCCGTCTTTGTTATCAGCCGCTAGCAGGTTTCCTCAGCTCGGCCTAGTTGATTATCTCGCCGTCCTCACGAGCGGCTGGCTTCTTCTTTCGCGGTCTTCTCACGCGGCTCGTCTTTCGTCTTCGTCGAGCAATCTTCTGAATTTGCTCGATATTTTGACTTTGTCGAGCAGTCTTTTGACTTTGATGTGAGTGCAGCAAGCTGACTCACTGGCTTAGGACTTCAAAGTTATTTTGTACTCAACACAAAACGTCAGTAAATAAAAGTCTTGAATCCAAATTTCTTCGTTTGACTGTTTAATTATGAATTTAAAAAACATAAAAAATAAAAACTTAGGATCTTTACTTTACTTATAGTATCTGGTGGCATATTTTTTAGGACACAACAATACATACAAACCTATCACCATTAACCTCAAATAAAAGGTGACATTCTGTACTGTCGCCTAAAATTAAACGTTTTATTTCTAATCCAAAATGCTGGAGCATACGGCCAAACTGTAAGCTTCACTGTCCAAACACATGGACTACGTGTGCCTGGTACACACATGTGGATCTGGTGAACAGTTATCACTTGTTGACCAACTACAGGAATACTGACCTCAGAGTCTCCAGTTTACAGTGGGGATTCTCCAGTCCAGCAGAGAGCAGCATCACTCCTGAATCCTTAAGGTCATTGTTACTCAGATCCAGCTCTCTCAGGTGTGAGGGGTTTGACTTCAGAGCTGAGACAAGAGAAGCACAGCCTTCCTCTGTGACTAGACAGCCTGACAGCCTGCAAAGAGATCATCATGATTTCACAAACACACTGTTAATTTAACACCAGTAGTGTAGCAGGACAATGTCAGATGCATTTGGTTTATTCTGTCAAACAACATATAGATTCATCTTCCGTCTCCTAGAATGTTATGGTCATATTGTTATACTAATGCGAACATCAAGGCATTGATTCATTATGTTTTTAATAATACATATTTTACTCTAAACTGAATATTTCTTCCTGATGATTAGTACTTAAATGTCATGTAATGTACTCACAGAGCAGCTCTGGAGGCTTTGACCACTGGCAGCAGCCTCAGAAGACCTTCCTCTGATCTGGAGTATTTCTTCAGGTCAAACACATTCTGCTCCTTTTCTGAAGTCAGCAATACGAAGACCAGAGCTGACCACTGAGCAGGTGACAGTTTGGCTTCTGAGAGACTTCCTGATCTCAGGTATCTTTGGATCTCCTCCACTAGAGAATGGTCATTCAGTTCATTCAGACAGTGGAACAGATTGATGCACCTCTCTGGAGAGGGATTCTCCCTGATCTTCTCCTTGATGTACTTGACTGTTTCTTCATGGCTCTGTGAGCTGCTTCTTGTCTCTGTCAGTAGACCTCGTAAGTGCTTCTGATTGGACTCAAGTGAGAGGCCCAGAAGGAAACGGAGGAAAAGGTCCAGGTTTCCTGTCTCACTTCGTAAGGCTTTATCCACAGCACTCTTGTAGACAGTAACTTCAGGCTTGTGTCTGGTCTTCACAGAAACGTTCCTGGACGTTGATTGAGGTTCATCCATTAGATTCTCATTGTTGTTGATGAATGAGAGGAACACATATACAGCAGCCAGAAACTCCTGAATGCTCAGATGCACGAAGCAGTACACCTTGTCCTGGTACAGCCCACATTCCTCTTTAAAGAGCTGTGTACACAATCCTGAGTACACTGAGGCTTCATTGACATCAATGCCAGCCTCTTTCAGGTCTTCTTCATAGAAAATCAGATTGCCATTCACAAGCTGTTGAAAAGCCAGTTTTCCCAGTGACAGAATGCTCTCTTTATTCCAGTGTGGACGTGTCTCTTCTTTCCCAAGATACTTTGCATTCTTCTGTTTGGTATGAAACACCACAAGGTGTGTGTATATCTCAGTCAGAGTCTTGGGCATCTCTTCTCTCTTGTCTGTACTCAACATGTGTTCAAGGACTGTTGCAGAAATCCAACAGAAGACTGGAATGTGACACATGATGTGGAGGCTCCTTGATGTCTTTATGTGAGAGATGATTCTGCTGGCCATGTCCTTATCACTGAATCTCTTCCTGAAGTACTCCTCCTTCTGTGGGTCATTGAACCCTCGTACCTCTGTCACCTGGTCAACACATCCTGAAGGGATCTTATTGGCTGCTGCAGGACGGGTAGTTATCCAGAGGAGAGCAGAGGGAAGCAGATTTCCCTTGATGAGATTTGTCAGCAGAACATCCACTGTGGTTGTCTCTGTGACGTCACAACACATCTTGTTCTTCTGGAAGTCTAGGGGCAGTCGGCACTCATCCAGACCATCAAAGATGAACAGAACTTTGTACTTGTCGTAGTTGGAGATTCTTGATTCTTTGGTTTCCATTGAGAAGTGATTGAGAAGTTCAATCAAAGTGTGTTTTTCTCTTTTCATCAAATTCAGCTCCCGAAAAGGGAATGAAAATACAAATTGGACATCCTGATTTGCTTTTCCTTCAGCCCAGTCCAGAATGAACTTCTGCACAGAGACTGTTTTTCCAATGCCAGCGACTCCCTTTGTCAGCACAGTTCTGATAAGTTTGTCTTGTCCAGTTAAGGGTTTGAAGATGTCGTTACATTTGATTGCAGTCTCTGGTCTGGCTTGTTTCCTGGTTGTTGTCTCAATCTGTCTCAACTCATGTTCATTATTGACCTCTCCTGTTCCACCCTCTGTGATGTAGAGCTCTGTGTAGATCTTATTGAGAAGTGTTGGGTTTCCTTGTTTAGCGATCCCCTCAAATACACATTGAAACTTCTTCTTTAGATTAGATTTGAGTTTACGTTGGAAAATCACAGCAAGCTCATCTGAATGAAGAAATAACACAGAGGATAATAATATTACATCTGATTTAATGCCTACAGTATTGTAGGACTGTGTTATAAAGCTTAAATTGTAATAATTTATTATCTTAACTGTCTGTATAAATGTGTAAATGTTTTCATAATGCATTACACACTGGTGTGACTGATTTATATAATTATTGGTATTATTGATGGTATTATTAATGTTGTCTCTCTCTGTCTCTCCTCTTCTCTCTGTCTAAATGAATCAACACAACACATCCCTGCTGCTACTTGATGAGGTCACTAGGTGTTGTGTTAAGGCTGCTACAATATCATTGAGTTACACAGCTACTTTAGCTGTACTTTAGCTACAGCTTGTAAATGTTTCTTATAAAACAGCATTCAACATGAGGCAGACAGCTCTTACTTTTCTCCAGTGTGTCAGCAAGCTCCTTCTGGTTCATTTTCCTCAGGACGTGCAGTGTGATCTTCAGAGCCCCCTCTCTGGCACTGCTCTCCTGCTTCTCATCTTCAGCATCCACCACTTCCTTATCCGGCTTCTGACTCTCAAAGCCTTGTGGGAGTTCTGGACTAAGAATCCTCTTGAACATCTTCAGCTCGTTCTTCACAAATGTCATAATATTCTCTTCAAGCAACTGAAATAAATAAAGTAAATAAGTTAAGAAAGAGAATAAATGCTTTCTCACTAACATATTAATGAATGATTGACAGATCAACTTTACTTGAGGTAAACAAAAACAAATGTACATAACAGGACCACATACACTGAATATGGAGGCCAGGTCTGTTTGATGACTCTGGGAAGACTGACCACTGAGAATCTCTGACTCTGATCTCTCCTGTTGGTTTCTGTGGACAAAACATCCAAGGAGTACACACACACACACACACACACACACACACACACACACACACACACACACACACACACACACACACACACACACACACACACACACACAGGGAGGGAATGTTGTGTTTGTTAAATATTGTTGTAGGACTATGAAAATGGAAAAAAGTATTAGCCTATGGATTATGAAAACAACCAAAATAAATGGTAAAATGGGAGGAGAAATGACTAGAGACAGTGTTGTTTAACTCACTGACCATGACCCATGAGTTCTTCTTACCTTTGTTCAGTAGAAAAGTCTCCATCTCTAAACTTTTCAGGTTGATCCATAGACTTGTCACTCTTCATGGACACACAGCTGGGTACAGGGGAGGCTGGTCTCTCCTGCTTGATTGGACTTCAACACAACAGAGACAAACATTACGTCTCTCATCTACTCTGAGCTCAGATGGGGAAACATAAGAAGAGTTTAATTCCAAAACACTATATATCCACTTTATATTTATTTATAATTAACTAAATGTATGGTGTTTTTGGTTTATGTCAGCTTCATTGTTTGTCCTGCTATAAATGGTTATTTTATGGTTCTAAGTGGTAAAATGAACTAGAACATTTTATATTTTGTAATTCTGAGTAATTACTACTTTAGTAAAGAATGACACTTTATTCAGTTCTACTGCAGTTACTAAATAAATCCAATAGATGACATCATAAGACCACGAATAACATTTCAGACGATTAGTTTAGTTTTCTCCCAGGATGCACCACCACTTCCCCTTCACAGGAAAACTCCTGCTCCTACTTTGTTCTGTCCCTTTCCACACTGCTAACGCAAGAGGAAGGACTGAAAAAGCATTTAACAGATTACTGTGAAGTAATATAATGATGATTCATGTTTACTATTACCTGTTTTTATGATCATGTTTTGAAATGATACTTCATTACAATAATGATTATCAATAAGCCTTAACATTAATTCAGTCACCTCTGGTGGAGAGAAACGTATTTTCCTAGTACATTCATTGTCAAATTCATCAACCAGCATGGAGGGGCCTGTTGAGGTACATTTTCTAACCCAGGGTTGCATGATGTAATTTATTGGCAGGCTGGAAGATGCAGCCGTCTTTTCTATTCCGAGGCTGTTTACTGTCAATATGAAATATTAATAAAATGTTTAATAATGCATTTCTACTAGAGTTGAGGTTAGCGTGTCTGACTAGTGACAATTTGTCCGGGGATCAATACCTGCTATGGTCCCAGCTTTCTGCTCTCCCCAAAGCAACACAGGCCTAATACGAGATATATAGCTAACTAAAGTAATGAGTGACCATTTTAGAAAATCATGGGACATATAGTCTTTGGTTGCATGCTTTTTTATGTCAATCATATTGCTGCTTGTAGCCTATAACTGATGCTTCGTGGTCTTATGCTGCCATCTATTGGAAATATTTAGCAATTAAAAGTTATTAATTCACGTACAGACATTGGTGAAGAAGCTGAGAATGTATTTTTCGGGTTAATTCCTGATATCAGTATCAAATCATCTATCCCAGCTGATTGCTGGACTTTCACATACAGGTTACTACTGTAGGTCACCCAGTTCAAACCACATTTGAAACATTTCTGTATAATAGTGATGTATAATATTGGATTTAGGTATAGGCGACATGGGTAGCCAATCAGTGGTGACATTTGCGTGATGGGTTTTCTATCGCTCATTTGCACGTCACGTCAATAAACCTTGTCGGAGTGGGAGCCCTGATTCTAGTTTGTTAGAGAGACAGGGCTGGAGACTGGGCCTTATGGTATGATGCCAGCATTGAGCTCTGTGGTGGGGGCTGAGCCTCTCTGTCCCTGAGAGAGAGGCTGGATGCTGGATGCTGGATCTTACAGTACACTCCCAGGCTGGATGCTGGATTTTAGAGTACACTCCCAGGCTGGATGCTGGATCTTACAGTACACTCCCAGGCTGGATGCTGGATCTTAGAGTACTGAGAGGCTGGGTGAGATATGATAGTGAAAGGCAGAGAGGCTGGGTGAGATATGATAGTGACAGGCTACTGCTTGGGAAGGTTCTCCTAGGGAGCCATACAAGCTAGAACCACCACTGATGTTGGTGATTCCTAGTTAATCATTACATGACTTTTAACACACTATCTATGTTTATGAAATTTCCCCCCCGGGGGATCAATAAAGTACCTATCTATCTATCTATCTATCTATCTATCTATCTATCTATCTATCTATCTATCTATCTATCTATCTATCTATCTATCTATCTATCTATCTATCTATCTATCTATCTATCTATCTATCTATCTATCTATCTATCTATCTCTTCTGCTTTTGACAATGATGTCTGTATAATCATTATGTATAATAAGTATTGGTGATTCAATAGCCTAGTTAATAATTCCATGACTTTTAACACACTATGTTTTGCTCAGTCTGACAGTTACCCAGAACTATCAGAGGCTCTTCTCTTGTTGCTGCTGCTGATGACAACTGCATGTAAGTTGTTGTTCTACATCATAATGATGTCTGATAGCATTTTGTCAAATCAACTCCTGCTTATTTCTGAAGATTAACTCAGGTTTTCACCCATCATCTAATGAGTTGGAGCTTTGTCTCCATGGCCACCAGTGTGTTTGTATATAATGAAGATAATAGTAATAATAATAATAATTAATTACACACATTACATTTTGGATAGATAGTACTCTATCTGTAGTGTTTACAGTAATGACTATTACCCATCATGAGCTGTTTTAATCCCACCCCTCTGCTACTCTCAGCCCCGCCCACCTATCTCCGTAGACCATCCTCTGTTGATTTCCACGTAACATATATTTTTCAACTGTACAGTGATGCATTTTTAACCTTTCTAGTTGCTTAGTATCCACAGACTGTAAATTAAAGATACATATTCATCATCCATCTCACCTCTTAACTTTGGTGTCATGTTCCTCAGAGAGACTCATTTTAGAGGCAGGGCCCCCCTCCTCTCTCTCCCCAGAGAGACTCATTTTAGAGACAGGGCCCCCCTCCTCTCTCTCCCCAGAGAGACTCATTTTAGAGGCAGGGCCCCCCTCCTTTCTCTCCCCAGAGAGACTCATTTTAGAGGCAGGGCCCCCCTGCTCTCTCTCCCCAGAGAGACTCATTTTAGAGGCAGGGCCCCCCTCCTCTCTCTCCCCAGAGAGACTCATTTTAGAGGCAGGGCCTCCCTCCTCTCTCTCCCCAGAGAGACTCATTTTAGAGCACTGACCCCTAAACAGAGATCCAGAATATTAGTTGTGTTTAACACAGTGACAACTAGTTATTGAATGTCAATTGTTCTCTTTTATTCATTATCTCTTAGAAATAAAACATTTACTAACAGACACATCCAAACAGTCAGGTGATTTAATGCAATTACTTTCTAGGCCAATGACTACTCAAAACCCACCCACAAGGCCTGAAAACGAGCCCAAACAAATAGTCCCTGATAGGCCTACTGTAATGAATACTCAGGGAGACAATGGTGTTGATTCAGAGGATATACTGGTCGGTACACAGAAGAAGGCTATAACTGGTTCTCACAAACCAGCTAGAAAAAAGGCTTAGTAGAGTCCAATTAATAGGCTATTTAATAGCCAACAGATGTATAATTCTCCACATTTAATTTCAGTTTTATTGGTGAGTTTTTCTCACAACAGAAGCACATGAGGAAGTTCCATAACTTTCATTTCAATAGAGACCCAAGAACTGAGCATGTTGTAAAAACCATCGCATTATATGGTTTTCCATAAACAAAGTGGACATTAGAACGCAGTTTAAACCTCCTCGGAGCGAATTGATCTAATGCGCTCTAGAACGTCTAAAGTCGTTTTCCTGGGCTTTGTAGCCTTATATCTTGATGCGCATCAGTTCTAGAGGGTTAATATGTTTTATGGAAAAATGGTTGTAAAATAGGTGTCTCCTTAATGACAATATAAATAACATGTAGGCCGACTGATTAGTTTCCACGTTGAAAACTGCAGTCTGTCAGCAACTCAGCTCAAGTAGAAGTTCTATTAACTAGTAATATCTCATTCCAGGTATTCATTCACATACTCTGTCCTTTAGATTAGATTATTGTTCAGAAATATAAAAATACTCACTTTTTTTTTCTAGTTCTCCCCATATTGAGTTTTCTACTTTGTCGTCTCAAAATGGATCCTGTACAAAATAAAAACTTTCACTTTCTTTTTCATCTCAGCGTCTCCCCACACTGATAATAAAGTGTTTTATTGGTATCTTCCACTAGATGGCAGTAAATACCTGCTGTAACTAGACTTTACAACATTATGTGTTCGGTTTATTGGTCCTGGTGACTCCTGGGAAGTGTCTCAGAGGAGGAATGCTGACCTAGGATCAGGTCCCCCTGCCCATGTAATATTATTCATTATGATCTAAAAGGCTAAACTGATCCTAGATCAGCACTCCTACTCTTTGGGGGATTTTTGAGATCAGGTCATCCTCATCTGAACCCTTAGACATTTTGTGCACATATGTTTAGATCCCGGTTAGTGAACATTTGTCTTTTGACAAGATAATCCATCCACCTGACAGGTGTGTTATATCAAAAAGCTGATTAAACAGCATGATCATTACATAAAGCAACAGTGAAATGTATTCATGTTGAGGATAAAACAAAACCTATCCCACTCTTTCCAGACAACCACCTTTCCTCCTAATTTGTATTAATTGTTGTTCCATAACGAAGCAGAGCTTGTCAGGAAAGGTGAAGATGCCTGTCTCTTATTTATTTAACACCATATTTCTTAGTATGGGGCATTATGGGATTCTGCAGGCCCACATTTAAGTGTTGACTCAGATAATATGATGCTCCAAATGGGGCATTAAGTTCTTCTTCCATGTCAACCCAAATTGTCCAATTAGAGTTGTCAATAAAGAGAGTCTATTTGGACAGTTCTAAAAGCTTCTTGCTATAATGACATGTTAGGGAGCTTTAATCCTCCCTTCTAAGTCTCAGTCTGTAATCTATCTTGGTTCATCCTTGCCCTTTTAATAGTCCACATGAATCATTGTGTCTATGGTGTTAAAGGTGTAGGCAGGTATGGACAGTGGAAACATGCTGATGATGTCATTCAGTTCAGCCATTGAAGGTCCCGTCCTACCACCACCTCTCCTCATCTAAAACAAGTCTTAATTTGAATAATGGAGGTCGGACCCACCGATGGGAAGCTAGCCACAATATGGATTAGCCAGAATAGTGGTCGCTGTGGAGGAGGTTCTGATGGACGGCACAGTGCTGCTGACGACACCTAGCTAGATAGTTAGCTAGCTAACTATAGCTACTGAAACAGATTATGTTGGTTCGTAAATGTATTTCAATTCATCAGGGGTGTTGCAGTTCCTTCAGAACCCTTAGTGCGGCTACGAATCTATAAGGAAATGAATCATGAAGTGCAACGCTAGAGAGATGAGAGTTGCAGGCTCATGTCTATCAGAGCAGAGAGCTGGGAAAGATCATAGAAAGTGAATCTCATTCTAGTTTTGTGAGAGATACTGAAACACTTCTTACACCTCCATGGTCTCAAACATAGCATTAGTTAGTTTAGTTACAATGCTGCACTTGCTGTTTTTGGTTTTAGAATGGGTTTCAGTACAGCACTTTGTGACATCTGCTGATGTAGAAAGGGCTTTTTAAATACATTTGATTTATTGATTGATTGATTGATTAATATGTAGTTAGTACCCCCTTTGCTGCTCTAACAGCCTCCACTCTGCTTGGAAAGCTTTCCACTAGATGTTGGAACATTGCTGCTCCTTTCAGCCACAAGAGTATTAGTCAGGTTGGGCACTGATGTTGGGAGATTTTGCTTGGCTCACAGTCAATTCATCCAAAATGTGTTCGATGGGGTTAAGGTCCGGGCTCTGTGCAGGCCAGTCAAGTTCTTCCACTCCGATCTTGACAAAACATTTCTGTATGGACCTCACTTTGTGCACGGGGGCATTGTCATGCTGAAACAGGAAAGGGCCTTCCCTTAAACGGCTGAGTGGTTGTTGCTCCTAGATGTTTCCACTACACAATAACAACACTTACAGTTGACTGGGGCAGCATTAGGTAGGCAGAAATTTGGAAACATCTAGACAGCAGACTTATTGGAAACTGATTTTTTTTACTGAAACAGGGCGGGACAGCTAGGACGTGTTGCCAAATGTTTTTAAAACATGTTCCTTTGTGTGTCATAATGCAGTGGTGTAAAAAGAACCCAATTAAAACTGGAGTAAAAGTTAAGAAACATTAATTGAAAATGACTCAAAATACTAATTCAGTAAAAGTCTAAAAGTATTTGGTTTTAAATATACTTAAGTATCAAAAGTAAATTGAATTTCTTGTTATTTTTATTGACGGATAGCCAGGGGCACACTCCAACACTCAGACATGTGTTTTGTTCTCTTGATAAGCGTGTGAATTAGACCATTTTCCTGTCCTGCTAAGCATTCAAAATGTAACGAGTTCCTTTGGGTGTCTGGGAAAATGTATGGAGTAAAAAGTACATTATTATCTGTAGTAATGTAGTGAAGTAAAAGTAAAAGTAGTCCAAAATATACATAGTAAAGTACAGATACCCCCCAAAAAACTACTTAAGTAGTACTTTAAAGTATATTTACTTAAGTACTTTACACCACTGCCCTAATGAACACAACCTAGGAGTGTATATCATGATGGAAGCATCATGGACTTCCCCCAGGACACTAGACAGACAGCTGACAAGTGTGCTTATGACAGAGCCAGGCAGGAAAAGCATCATGATCGGTCAGTAGGCTAACTCTTGGCCAGACATTAAAGAACAAGCCTGCCCTGCCCTGCACACTCTCTGAGTTGTGGGTTGTTATAGGTCATAGTTCACAGATGGGCTGTGTGCCAATGTGGGCCATTCGTGACAGATATGTTCACTACTTTGCTGTCAGAGTTATGTAACGTTGTGGTGTTACCATGAGAACCAGAGCTAGATACATAGCTAGGTTGTCAAAGTAAACGTTAGCGCCAGGCAGGTCATTTAAATATCTGGAGAATGGGGTGGGTGGGTTGGGCTTACATTTGCTGTTACAATAACTTGTGTAGGTGGCCAGGCGCCAGGGTTCCCATGCATGGACACAATTTTGGTTAAATACGTTTGTTTTCTTTGTGACAGTATTGTGATGTTGACGGTCATGCGGTAAATGTCAAAGTGAAGAACTGGGGTCATATGAATCTAGGTCTCAGGCAGGTGGTTTGGTGAACTGGGGTCATATGAATCTAGGTCTCAGGCAGGTGGTTTGGTGAACTGGGGTCATATGAATCTAGGTCTCATGCAGGTGGTTTGGTGAATTGGGGTCATATGAATCTAGGTCTCAGGCAGGTGGTTTGGTGAACTGGGGTCATATGAATCTAGGTCTCAGGCAGGTGGTTTGGTGAACTGGGGTCATATGAATCTAGGTCTCAGGCAGGTGGTTTGGTGAACTGGGGTCATATGTATCTAGGTCTCAGGCAGGTGGTTTGGTGTGTCCATGTAATATAGAAAGGTCAAGTGTCTCTCCATCTACACTGAACTTTGTGTAAATTTGAAAAGCGTGACGGGTAAATAATTCCTTGTGTTATCAGTCACACCCCAGCTTGAGATGACAAGGCTTTGAAAATAGTTGAAGAAAGAGTTAAGAAAATATTTACTAAATAAACTGAAGTAAAAAATAATTATGGTGCCATTCCAATCAGGTAGAGTGCAATCTTCTCAAGTGTCAATCATCCACCCACTCACCTTGACCCAAATACCATAGAGAATGTAAGAATACAACCCGGAGGCAGATGTTAGGTCCCACTTGCAGAGCTTGCAAATGTTGTTTTTAATATATTCCAGGATCAGGCAAAAGGAGTAGTCAGATGTACAGGCAGAGGTCGTAAACAGGTAGTCCAAAGAAAAACAGCAACAGTACAAAAGGAGCAGGCTAACGGGGTAAAACTAGAACAGGTTGGTACACGGGCAGACTCAGGCTAAGGTACAGATAGGGATAAGACGGACTCGAAAACTCAAGGCAAGAAAAAAGGTCAAAAACTGGAATCACAATCAATAGGTTTACGAAGGGCTTATAGGTTGCACATACAAACAATACCTCACACAGAAGGGAGAATGAAGCTGGGATATATACTGGTGGGGGAATGGAAAACAGCTGTTTAGAATTCTGGTGATTGGGAACGGAGAGGAGTGTTGCATTCGTGTGGGTTGGGATCTTGGTGATTATGGGTTGTTTTTTCTTGTTGGTGTTGAGGAGGTATATTATCGTTTGCAGATCTTACAGAGAACACCTACATAAGTATCACACACCGATAGATTACAACTGAGGACTCTTATCAAAACATGTTGCACATTAATAACTATGTAAATCAGGATGTAAACAGAGACAGTATTTGTTAAAGGGGTCAAGATGAAGATGAAAGGATCTTTGGTCACATTAATAACTATGTAAACCAGGATGTAAACAGAGACAGTATTTGTTAAAGGGGTCAAGATGGTTTGGTCAGGGACTTCAGGGATGGAGGAAGAGAGAAGGGACTGAATGTGCAACTGCTTCCAGGTCACCGGCCTGGGGTTACAGTTGCTATGGAGACAAACCATATGTAGTCTGAAAGCCATTATAACAGTCCTATTAAATAGTGAGAGGAGCAAACACCGGCATTTAAGTCATGAAGGGGAGGGGCCAATGCATAAGAAGGCCGAGGTACTTTTTATTTTTTATTTAACTAGGCAAGTCAGTTAAGAACAAATTCTTATTTACAATGACAGCCTACCCCGGCCAAACCTGGACGACGCTGGACCAATTGTGCTCCGCCCTATGGAACTTCCAATCACGGTCGGATTGTGATACAGCCTGGAATCGAACCAGGGTCTGTAGTGACGCCTCTAGCACTGAGATGCAGTGCCTTAGACCGCTGCGCCACTCCAGAGCCAAGCTTTGGTCTGTACCATTTACAAATGAGAAGAGGGATACAAAAAGTACAAAACAAGACCACAGTTAAAGAGCAAAGAAGAAACCAAACTGAACTGAGGTGCCGCTCCACGTGATCCAAAGAGCAGAAGATGTAACATATAGGGACTGGGAGTGTGGGAATCCTTCCCCCCAACAGTCCAAGGGAACTTCAAAACACTGTCAATACCAAAAGGAGACTAAGTAAACTAAGGATTCCAGGCTAGTAACCAAAGTTACTTGTCTTTAGATTCAAACACACCAAAAAGAAGAGACTTTAAAGACGGGAAAAGAAGACCAAAATAATACAGTTTGTCTGCAAGTAGCAACATGAATAAATAGAAACACACTGGTGTTCAGCTTCCCTCTGAACGTACAGACACACACATACTCACCACACTCCTACTCATACCATCATACACACACTGAGGAAACCCTTGTTGAAAATATACTCAGAAAATATCTTTAGTGATGTTTAAATCAAGCAGAGCTCAAGACCAGCGTAGACGTAGTAGGGAAGCCTGCTGGAAGGGTCAAAAGGTCAAGCAAAGCCTTTTCTTTCTAATCAACAGTTTGTGGAAATCAACCTTTGGCAAAACAATAAGAAAGTTGCAGCCTTTGACACTTTTTTACCTGCTATATAGTTTAAATAAAACCAAATGAAAAGTGGACGCCCCGGCTTCTCAAAAGGCCAGACTCACAGGACGGATACAGGCAGAGAGAGAAGGTTTCTACAAAGAAAAGGCCACAGAGTGAACTGAAAACCAGAAAAACTAACTGTAAATTATAATGAACTACCTGGTCATTGTAAACATAACTTCCACGTATTGCTTTTCGAAGACAATATAATTGTAGAATAATAAATGCAGGATCTTATGGGGACAGCGTCTCTTGGAGCCCTGAGTACAGAAGTCCCTGAAAGTTTGAAAACCCCAGTCGCAGTGCAAGTGTTACCCTTTCCATGAGCTTGTAATATAAACTACAAGGTGAAAGGTACTGTTAACTTAACTTTTAATCACGTCAACACATATAACAGCAGTTTACAGCACTTCTTCTCCCTCTCCCCCGTCCACTTCAACTACATGTCTTTATTTCCCATGGGCTTCACCCCAGCACCCCCTAGTGGCTGGAATACAACTGTATTAAGACCCTTACAACACCCTCCTGCTAAAATGAAATGTTGTCCCAAACATTTCACTGTCCTCAAAACAAACACAGAGAATGTAAGTACTGGTGATGAGAAGCCCTGAGAAAACTGGACTAACACTCATATAACTATATAGACTTGGCCAGTCTACCTACATGGTCAAAGACGCAACCCCCACTAAACATGATCACACTGGGATTAGTAAAGGTACCCAAGAAAATATATAGACATCTGAGTATCTCTAGTTCGTATCCTGATAAGAGCTTGGCAGCCCTAAAGAGTTCTAGGTTAGAATGTCTCTGGGCCTCCTCTGCCGGGCTGAACGGCGGGCGAGGTCATGGGTGAGCCCAATAAATCAGTGTCCACTTCATCATGAGATGATTGAGTCTATGAGCCCTAGTTATTACATAATCTGGAAAGGAGATGTAGCTCGTACATGTTGCATTGGGGCCTAGTTATTACATCATCTGGAAAGAAGATGTAGCTCGTACATGTTGCATTGGGGCCTAGTTATTACATCATCTGGAAAGGAGATGTAGCTCGTACATGTTGCATTGGGGCCTAGTTATTACATCATCTGGAAAGGAGATGTAGCTCGTACATGTTGCATTGGGGCCTAGTTATTACATCATCTGGAAAGGAGATGTATTTCGTACATGTTGCATTGGGGCCTAGTTATTACATCATCTGGAAAGAAGATGTAGCTCGTACATGTTGCATTGTGGCCTAGTTATTACATCATCTGGAAAGAAGATGTAGCTCGTACATGTTGCATTGGGGCTCTAGTTATTACATCATCTGGAAAGGAGATGTATTTCGTACATGTTGCATTGGGGCCTAGTTATTACATCATCTGGAAAGAAGATGTAGCTCGTACATGTTGCATTGTGGCCTAGTTATTACATCATCTGGAAAGAAGATGTAGCTCGTACATGTTGCATTGGGGCTCTAGTTATTACATCATCTGGAAAAGAGATGTAGCTCGTACATGTTGCATTGTGGCCTAGTTATTACATCATCTGGAAAGAAGATGTAGCTCGTACATGTTGCATTGGGGCTCTAGTTATTACATCATCTGGAAAGGAGATGTAGCTCGTACATGTTGCATTGGGGACTAGTTATTACATCATCTGGAAAGGAGATGTAGCTCGTACATGTTGCATTGGGGACTAGTTATTACATCATCTGGAAAGGAGATGTAGCTCGTACATGTTGCATTGGGGACTAGTTATTACATCATCTGGAAAGTAGATGTAGCTCGTACATGTTGCATTGGGGCCTAGTTATAACATAATCTGGAAAGGAGATGTAGCTAGTACATGTTGCATTGGGGACTAGTTATTACATCATCAGGAAAGGAGATGTAGCTTATACATGTTGCATTGGGGACTAGTTATTACATCATCAGGAAAGGTGATGTAGCTCGTACATGTTGCATTGGGGACTAGTTATTACATCATCTGGAAAGGAGATGTAGCTTGAACATGTTGCATTGGGGCTCTAGTTATTACATCATCTGGAAAGGAGATGTAGCTCGTACATGTTGCATTGGGGACTAGTTATTACATCATCTGGAAAGGAGATGTAGCTCGTACATGTTGCATTGGGGACTAGTTATTACATCATCTGGAAAGGAGATGTAGCTCGTACATGTTGCATTGGGGACTAGTTATTACATCATCAGGAAAGGAGATGTAGCTTGTACATGTTGCATTGGGGACTAGTTATTACATCATCTGGAAAGGAGATGTAGCTCGTACATGTTGCATTGGGGACTAGTTATTACATCATCAGGAAAGGAGATGTAGCTTGTACATGTTGCATTGGGGACTAGTTATTACATCATCAGGAAAGGAGATGTAGCTCGTACATGTTGCATTGGGGACTAGTTATTACATCATCTGGAAAGGAGATGTAGCTTGAACATGTTGCATTGGGGCTCTAGTTATTACATCATCTGGAAAGGAGATGTAGCTCATACATGTTGCATTGGGGCCTAGTTATTACACTGGGTTTCTGTTGTTTGATACACTTACACACATTAGTGATAAAGTGTTTTGAATTGAATTTAATTTATTTTGGGTAAGAGACATATGGAACAAAATGTACAATGTGGACCCAGAGGACATCACTTGAAAAAATTAATTAAAAGGCTTGTTTCCAAAGTGGTCCTCGATGGTAAAAACAATAACACGTGTAAAGGTTAAAAGACAAAACAAAATGACAAACCATCAATACATTCATTTATATTAACATCCTATAAAGTGGTTCTATTCACTGCACTTTTCCCTAAACTTAAAAATCAACTGTATTAATTTCACATTATAACAATCTATTCATTACACATCCTACCTATCATTCAAATAAATACACCTGACCAGCAGTACAGGGCACAAGGGGCAGTGGAGTGGTTTCTCTTACTTGGACAACCTTGTCCAAATAAATACACCTGACCAGCAGTACGGGGCACAAGGGGGCAGTGGAGTTGTTTCTCTTACTTAGACAACCTTGTCCAAATAAATACACTTGACCAGCAGTACGGGGCAGAAGGGGCAGCGGAATGGTTTCTCTTACTTAGACAACCTTGTCCAAATAAATACACCTGACCAGCAGTACGGGGCACAAGGGGCAGTGGAGTGGTTTCTCTTACTTAGACAACCGTGTCCAAATAAATACACCTGACCAGCAGTACGGGGCACAAGGGGCAGTGGAGTGGTTTCTCTTACTTGGACAACGTTGGGGCTATTCCATAGACAAATGCCTGTATAGAAGAACGTGCTCCTCACAGTACTGTTTACTCTTGGGATTTTACAAGACATAACACTTGCTCTGGTATTGTAACTGTGTTGGTTATAGACCATAACGATGTGGGTTTTCATATAACCTGGGGCACAATCATTTAAGATGTTAAACATATGATTGAGTTTAAGTTGGTCCTCTCTGGATTCCAAAGGCAACAAGCTCACCTCCCAGAACTCCTGTACCCCTATGTGGGTCCACCTCCCAGAACTCCTGTACCCCTATGTGGGTCCACCTCCCAGAACTCCTGTACCCCTATGTGGGTCCACCTCCCAGAACTCCTGTACCCCTATGTGGGTCCACCTCCCAGAACTCCTTTACCCCTATGTGGGTCCACCTCCCAGAACTCCTGTACCCCTATGTGGGTCCACCTCCCAGAACTCCTGTACCCCTATGTGGGTCCACCTCCCAGAACTCCTGTACCCCTATGTGGGTCCACCTCCCAGAACTCCTGTACCCCTATGTGGGTCCACCTCCCAGAACTCCTGTACCCCTATGTGGGTCCACCTCCCAGAACTCCTGTACCCCTATGTGGGTCCACCTCCCAGAACTCCTGTACCCCTATGTGGGTCCACCTCCCAGAACTCCTGTACCCCTATGTGGGTCCTAGGGGGGACTTTCAGCATATTCCTGATAACATTATTTTGAATGACCTGCATTCTCTTTTTCAGCTTTGTTGAAAGCCCACTATACCAAGCTGAGCAGGCATCATCAACATGACACTGAATCAAGGTTGAGACAAGCAGTTTCTTAACTTTGATGTTAAAATATCTAGTGTTACGATATAAAAATGTCAATTTGTTCGCCATTTTAGAAATAATTTTCTCAGAAATCAGGTCTCCAGAAATAGATTGATCTAATAACACGCCAAGATAAGTTACACTTGTTTTAGATTCAATCTCTTTACCTGCACAGTTCACCTTTATCTTGTCAGTCTTAAGCAATCTACGTTTTGTTCCAAACCAAATCGATTCAGTTTTTCACAATTGTAGCGACAGTTTGTTGTCAGTCAACCAATCTCTAACAAAATGCAATTCCATACTCAGGGTCTCCTCTATGTAAACTGTATCCTTCCCTGATACCAGTTCAATGTCATGTTGCAAGTTCAACACTCTTTCTGTTCCTAGATGGGCCATTTCAGTGTGTAAGTACTTGTACATCAGTGTTCTGTACTGACTTGGTAACACAACTTGTCCTTTTTACTGTTTTCATTTGTAATAATCCCTCTGGTGAGACATGGAGCCTGTTCCACTCTTGCAGTAACTGTTTGACTTTGTAATAATCCCTCTGGTGAGACATGGAGCCTGTTCCACTCTTGCAGTAACTGTTTGACTTTGTAATAATCCCTCTGGTGAGACATGGAGCCTGTTCCACTCTTGCAGTAACTGTTTGACTTTGTAATAATCCCTCTGGTGAGACATGGAGCCTGTTCCACTCTTGCAGTAACTGTTTGACTTTGTATGACTCTTGTTGACATTCTGTTGGTTTAGGCTTTGCCCTTTGACCTTTCAGTTCCAAGATTCTCGATACAGCTGCATCCTTTAACTGAGTCTGCCTGAGATGGTGTGGAGACAGTCGGTCTGTAACTGTTCCCCTCCACCATGACAGCTCATCTTGCACTGATGGCCTCAGTGTGACTGTGGATATCCAAGTTACACAGCCCTTCTGTTGTGTCTGAACATTATTCAGTGTTGCTTTGACCGTCTCAGGTGAGTGTTTCTCTGTGCATTCTTCCATGTACTGTTCAGCATGCAAAGGAAACCGTGACAGAAAGTCTGCGTCAGTGTTTACCTTTCCAGGACGATACTTCAGTGTGAGATTGAAGTCAGACAGCTCCGCCACCCAGCGATGACCGGTGGCATTCAGTCTTGCTGTAGTTAGTACATATGTCAAGAGGTTATTATCACTGTACACTGTCACAGTTGGAGCATACAATAGGTCATCTCGGAACCGCTCAGTCACTGCCCATTTGAGGGCCAAGAACTTCCAGTTTTCCCGAGTGAAGGTGATAGTTTCTCTCGGCTCGTGTCAGGGTTTTCCACTTTGTTGTTGGTATAACACACCTCCCAATCCCTCTTCGGCGGCATCAACATGCAAGATAAAAGGGTCTTTGAAATCTGGGTAAGCAAGCACAGGTGGATTAGTCAACACACTCACCAAGTGTTCTAATGCTCTCTGGTGGGCATGCTCCCATATAACTTCCTGGTGGGGCGGAGCCTGTCCCGACTGCATAGCTATCTTGGTCCTTCGCTTCCCGGATGCTGGGGTCTCCGACTTCACTGCTAGTAAGTCATAGAGACATTTTGCATGTTGTGAGAAGTTGTGTACATAACCCCTATAGTACCCTAGAAACCCCAGTAGTTTCCTCAGCTCTCTCACGTTTGTTGGTGGCCTGTTTACCAGATCTACAATTTCTTTAACATCCAGTCTGTAACCCTCAGCCTACATGATCTTCCCTAAATAACGGACCTGATTCTTGAATAGGTCCCACTTATCAGCCCTGAGTTTAATTATCCATTTATTTAGCTGTCTGAGTAGCTGACGGACATCTTCCACATGTTGTTCAAATGACTGACTAAAAATAAGCACGTCATCCAATTATGGTATACAGATTCAGAATCTCTTACACCCTCTAAACTTTCCTCCATGCTTCGTTGGAAGGCAGAGGGACTGTTTGAGAAGCCAAAGGGAATTCTATTGCATTCATATAAGGCCCAAGGGGTGCTGAAGGCAGTGTATGTTCTGGACTCCTCTCCCACAAAGCTTTGGTGGTATGCCTTTCCTTGATCTAAAACCATCAAGTATTTCCTGTATACGAGGTATGGGATGCCTGTCCAGAACAGTCTTCTTGTTCAATACCCTGTAATCAACACAAAGTCTTTAACTCCCATCCTGTTTCAGTACACAGACCAGAGGTGATGCATATGATGAAGTGGACTTCCTGATAAAGTTTTTGTTCAGGAAGCCCCTGAAGGTGGCTTTTCATCTCAGCATACAAGGGGCGTGGCACACCATTGTATTTCTTTGCCACTGGTATGTTATCAGTCAAGGTTATCTCCATTCTGAGATTTTCAATACACCCTATGTTCATGTCATCTATGGTGAACACGGCTGATTCCTCTCTGAGCATCTGTTTGACTAATTCTTGTTGTTCTTGGCTCAAGAGCTGAACATCTACAGGTGGGTCGCACCACTCTATGTGACCGGTGTCAGGGCCAGGCTCCGGTGGGGATCTGTCATGAACCTGTTCTTCAGTAACCTTTTCTCCAGTGGGCACAGGAAGCAGGTGACACGCTACCACTCTCTGTAATGTCCCTAGCACTGTTTGTCTTGGTAAGGTAATGTCATGTTTGGTAGTATTCACTACTGTAATGTCTTCTTATGGAGATGGGCGTTGTGATGGTTTTTGCAGGCCGTCTTACATGTAGGTTGGTGCTGTTTCATATGATCCTGTTGGAACACTTTGGAACAATAGGCAGCTTTATGACACAATGAACCCAACTTCAACTCTGAGCTTCTCTCTCCCTTTTCCCAGCAGCCACTGCAACACTGGATGGAACTAGATGTATCTGAGGCCACTCCCCGTTCCATGGTTGTGACCAGGTGTTTCCCGATGGCTGGGCGTCGCCCCTGATCCTACATCCTACTGACCAATGGCTGTCACCGCCACATTTGTAGCAATGATGGCAAGTCTGTTACCAGTCTCATAACAACTTCAGCATGTTCTTTTCTCTCTGTTGGTTGTACTTGGTTTTCTGTTGGAGCGATTCCTAACTGAACTGTCACCATGTATGGAAGCTTATGGGTAGCAATATTCAATTTGAAATGTAATATGCAAAATGACAATGCAATATGTAAAATGGCAATGCATTCTGTATTTCAATTTACATTTTCCATTACATTTGTGCAACGTTTGGTGCAAAATGAAAATGAAAATTAAATTACATCAATAATATCAATAAAGTACCTATCTATCTATCTATCTATCTATCTATCTATCTATCTATCTATCTATCTATCTATCTATCTATCTATCTATCTATCTATCTATCTATGTCAATAAAAAAATAATCTGCTTGCATTTTTATAATCCAACTCATAATCAGAATTTAAATTGCATTTTTTTAAATATTTTATCTTTGTTCTAGACAAATACTGCACTCCACAGGATATTCAGATCATGTGGCGGTTTCCAGCTCTTGCGATCCAGAGGATCAACACGTTCAAAAATATTAGAGACAATACCCTGTCCAGACGATGGCTATTGCCCTGAGTACCTCTTGAGTGAGTCTGTCATGATTGGGCAGGCTGTCATATATATCAGGCCACTCCAGAAAGATATAGATGTGCAGGTAGGTTTAAAAAATATATAGTTAAAAACTGTGCTTAGTAATATTCTAGAAGTTGGGGAAAAGTTTAAATAACCAACAATAAGTGATTACTTTTAAAAAAGGTATTTTAGGATTTTCCCTAAATTAATATTTAGTTCTATATAAATGTAACCCTACTATCTGCTAATGTTTAGGTCTTTTTTTCTTCTTCTTGTGGTTCAGATTCTTGAGAGTGACCAGCCTATATCCACTGGACCACTGACAGAATGCTTGTACTGCAATGAGAAGTATAGCCTGTCAGAAATACAACACCATGTTGATGTTTGTGAAAAGTAGGTGACATTTAAAAAACAAAAACAAAACATGATTACTCAACATTTTATATACGTAGGTACTTTTTTTCCCTTTAAAAAAATGTATATTTGATGTGGTTTTCACAGACCGTGGTGATGCCTTTCACACAAAAAATATATTGCTTAAGTGTAGTGATGTTTTTTTAATGAATGTACATTTATGCCAACGTACTTTACATTATATTACTTGGGCCTTCAATTAAAGACAAAATATCACTATTATCACTATTGTGGGAAGGTTTGTAAAACTACTGATGTTGAATTTTATATTTTTCACTGCTGTACTGTGGTCATGGTTATATCAGGTTACATGAGTCAGGCAAAGTGATATCAGATAACACTGGCAGTACAAGACAGGAAGACATTGTAGCAACCATGTCAGAGGATAATGCTGAAAGGGAGGAAAGGGCCTCAACATCACTCACTACTGTTTTCTCAGCCAGTACCAGCCAATCAGCAGAGCCGGCCACTGAAGGTGTCTCCATCTAAATGAACATACCACTGAGCATAGCTTTCTCTGTATTAGCTTTAGCACACAAATCATGTTTTTCTTAAAATATAAAATAAAAAACAGGCAAGCTATCAGGGATATTATTCATATCACAGTTATTCGTATCTTTTGAAGATTTGTTGTCATCACTTGTCTGTGTTTTCATAGAGTGGAAGATTGAGCCTGATCTTGAAACAGCTGCCCGGATGTTTTGAAGACATATCTTAAAGAATGCTGAGGACAAACCAGACCTAGTTGTTACACTAGATCTACACAGCTGTGAAAAGGATCGGGAACGGGAAATGTTAACTTTTTATAAACGTCCAAATATTGACTGGACAAGTCCATTAACTGTAAAACTTAAAAGGTATGAATATTTGTACATAAAGGCATTTCATCTATGATGAAGCACTCTTGCATACTATTTTCTTATTTTGTTTTATTTGAGTTTATTTAGTAATGTGTTTTTTATGTACATTGTATGTAATCTGTGTTAAAAACAGGAGATGCTGCATTAGGGGATGGAGTAACATGCCACTTTTTCACATTGATCATGGAAAAGCTCCACAATGGATTTGAACTTGACATTGGTAAGTTACAATTTCCAGAATTGAGTCAGTTAAGGAGGATAAAAGGTGTTCGTAAAGTTAGTATACAATTTGAACAGTTGAACGTATCTTGGACATACCATTTCTTTGACCTCCATTTTAGTTAGGGTAGTAATACAAAGGGTAGGCAAATACAGGATGAAATACATTTCAAGAAAGGTTTTTATTTGTTTTTACTCAAATTAATAAGTATGAGCATAGTTAATAGAAGGGTTTATTAAGAATGGTCATCTGAGTGCATTTTTCTTGTTCTAAATTTACCAGATAACTGTGGCAAAACACTTTTATTCAACGGAGAAGATGATCACAAGGTTCCTTCGACATCTAGAGCACTTTTGGATGGTGACCTGTTCAGAGTTGTGGGAAGAATGATTGGACATTCATTTATTAATGGAGGTCCGCTCTACTCAGGACTTAGTGCTGCTTTCTTCCCCCTTTTAAGTGGCAGTAAGGATGATACTCCAATTCTGGAATTGAAGGACTGTCCTGATACAGATGTGATTGAAGTTGTGTCCCTTGTATGTATACTCTGTCTTTTGTCTCTTATGTCTTATGTTTTTGTTTTTATGTGGAAAAATATACATTTTAACAAGTTTAAGTCTTACATTTTCACACTTTGTATAAATTATAGCTGGAAAGCCAGAATGAATTGAATCCGAACGAAATGGACAGTATCAACAATCTGGCCATCAGTTGGGACCTGCCAGCAGTCAGCAACATCAACAGAAGATGGTTGGCAGAAACCATTCTCTACCATGGGGTATGTATTATCTTGTAAAAGTGAAAGCTGTTAACTGCAGATGGATCATATGCTACTTGTACTGTCTCTACCACTACAAAAGACAACACATCTTCACGTAAGTAGTTAGGACAACAGTTTATCATGGTATTTATCATGGCTTGCATGGCATGTGTCCTATTTGTATGGTTTATGGTTAATTTCTAGGTTATTGGTGGACGTGAAAAACAGATCACACAGCTGCGGAGAGGACTCAAAGATACTGGTGTTTTGAGAATGATAAAAGAACAACCCAGTTTAGATGCAGTACTGGTTCCCAGATCATCTGCACTAGTGCTGAACCAGAGGTCTTTTATACTTTATTATTTTATTGATACTTGCAGTGAATGAACTGGGTTTCTAGTTTCTAGCAGTTTCTAATAAAACACTAGGTAGTTGAATGAATGACTGAATAATTGTTGCTGCCCTGTGTTTAGGCTTGTGTTCAATGCTGCTATCTTTGTATTAGATGATACTTAAGAGAGTCATCTGGCCAGAACCTGACAGTGATGAAGATGAAGCCCAATTCATTCTGGAGCAATCTTGTGACGTTACGGCCTTCTTGCGTGAATATATTCAAACAGGTTAAAAAATGCTTGTAAATGTTTTTACTTTTTTTTTAAATTAAGTTTTTAATGCACATTCAATGTTCAGCAGCAGATGATTGTATGTGTAGGAATGATGGAAAATACTGTGTTTGACCCAAACTGATGCAGGATCATCTGCTGAACTGTGCGAGTTGCTGAAGTTTTGGACTGGCTGGACTGTTCTGCCTCAACATCTTTATGTTGAAGTATCACCTGACCTGTCACTGCCAGTGGCTTCAACCTGCCTCACAACACTGTAACTTCCTTTAAGATGCAGAACCTTTCTTGCATTTACACAAGCCATGAGAGCAGCAGTTTCATCCACAAGGTTTGGCTTTGGCCTCGTCTGAGTTGTTACATTTAAAATGGTTCATGAACTGATAAATGCATGTTGGGAAAAAATGTATGACTCGTTTGTCGTCTTCAGCATTTTTATTGTTTTCATATAAATATTTATATATTTTTTTAATGCATGTTCTTGAAAGGAACTTTCCCAGTTTTGCATTGTTTGAAATTCTTACAAGTTAAATGAAGTTAACATAAGAACAAATTAAATACAAATGTTAAGAAGAAAACATTACTCTTGTTTCCCACAAAGCCTTGCTGCAGTTCAGGCTTTTCATACACAATGTTACAATAAACTTACCAAAAGAATGTCAGTTCATGGTGTCAGTCCTCAATGCTCAAAACAAGAACATCTAATATCTTAACATCTCTGTCAGTTGTGGAATTGTAAACATCCACTGTGTAATTTAGTGGAACATCCTGGTTGGGAAGACCTGCAATCTCCTCTGCAGTGAGGCTGCGTGGCAACTGCACATCTGGGATTGAAATGCTGTTTGCATCTTCCATGGCATGTGGTCCATCCCAGTCAACACCATAGTCCTCATCAACCTTAAAAAAATACAAGGACAGATGCTTTAATATTATGCATTTACCAAAATAACAAGCATTGATGTGCCACCAAGGCATACATGTATTGTTCTGATGTAGTTATGAGTGAGGAAATTCAATTTAATAATTTATATCAATTATGTGTTAAATAAGACTTCCTGAATGTCCCAACTTCGAGACATTCAGTGGTTTTACTGCAGTGCTTCTCAAACAAAATCCTGGGGTTTGAGATTGTGTTAGATGGAGACAATGTGCCGGGCGGGTGGTGCCTCCAGGACATGTTCTGGAAGCACTGGTTTAATGGACCAGCAGAAGAGTAAGCGTTAATTGTTCTTGAGTTTAAATGTGCAAACATACAGTCCCTAAATCATCAGCAGCATCTCTGTTTTGCAGCCAAAGTTGATATGGAGATCGACCGTTCTCCGTTCTCAGTCTGTGCAAGTTCCATGCTTCTTTAAAAGTGTTTAGCTGATGTTGCAACTGGGGGGAAAAGGTCCAATGCAGAGCAAAAAGGTGGATCTCATCGTCAGGGTTCAACAGTCCAGTCACTTCCAAATGGTAAAACAATGCGTGGAACAAATCAAGGACTTGTGTGTGTATACATCTCGCCAAAGACGTTCAATCCTAAAAAGAAGATAATAAAAACAAGTATCACACTATAGTTAGTGATGGCAATTTCAAAACACTGCTTCATGAAGCTTCGAAGCCTTTACGAATCTTTTGTTCCGAATCAATGGTTCGGAGCGTGTATCAAACAGCCATAGTCACGTGACTACAGTAAACAAGGCTTCATTACGTCATAACTGTTTCGAAACACTTCAAAATTGTAATGGTTCACTGGGGGCGATGATCTCTGTCAACCCATGATCATGAGGAGTCGGAGAACCAGTGAACAAGGAATCTCTGATCAGTTTTATACATTTGTAGACGTTTTAATTAGACATTAGTATAAATAAAATGAATAATGGTAGTTAGAGTCTTATTGCCTGTTTAGCTGAGCCATTCATAGAACAAACAAAACAAACCCTGACAATTGATAAGATAACATATATACACTTGATAATCTTATAAGATATCATTCCAATTGAAAGATTTTACTTTCAATAAAAATGTTTGCAATAGATTTGTAAAAATGTGTTTTTGTGCATGTTTGTGCCGGGTTTTTGTTGCATTTACACTGTTCTAACCACTAGGGGTCACTGGAGACGGGTTTGCTTCAACTGTTTCAGTGTTTCACAAAGCCTCGATCTGCCCACCCCTAACTATAGTCACCTTTTTATAGACCTAGGCCATATCTGTGCATTTGAATTTGACAGGTGTTTGCATAGTCTTGACCACAGGTGTCCAATCCAGTACCTGGAGATCTACCTACCTTCAAAGTTCACCTCCAACCCTGATCAAACACAACTGAACCTAATTAGGCTAAGCTAATTAAGATCTTCAGGAACACTAGATAATTACAGACAGGTGCATTTGATTAGGGTTGGAACTGAACTTGGCAAGTAGGCAGATCTCCAGGAACAGGAGACTGGACCACCTCCATGTTTGACCATGGAAATGGTGCACTGTAAAAAAAACAAATAGTGTTCAGATTTAAATCACATTGAAAAGTTTTGGTGGAATTTGAAGAAAGCGGGGATAACGTGAATGCCAAAGATTATCAGTGATCTGGAAGCTTTTTCAAGCAAGGAATGGGCCAAGATTGCAATAGAGAGGTGACATGCTTCTAAGCCCTTACAGGCAGCGTTTGGAAAGAGGTTATAAAGAATAAATGATTCTGCTTTACCTTCTCAGAATCACACAAATGTGTTTTAATAAACTTTCTATAATAGTTAACTGATGCCTTTGTTGATTTGTTTTCATAAAATTGTGTTCTTGGCAGCAAAATGACTTGCAGGTCATGGGGTTGAATAATTTTGATTGCAACTATATGGGATAGAAATGGTGTCCATCAAAGAAAAGAGATCTTTAGCATTAATTTTGAGTATGGCTTTTCGAGGACACGTGTTTGGTTTGTTAGGAGCAAGTGGTGGTTTGTTGTCTCACTAAATGCGTCATCAGGTTCTGTGCTACTATTGGTTTTTGATTTCACGGTTGTCGTAAGGAGAAGCCACACTGCATGACTGTGCCTCAACCTCTGTCACTGCCAACATGTCGCCAGAGGTAATATTTTATTGTTATGGTAATTAATCATCTGTTGGTGAACATGTCAAGCCAACATATATATATATATATATATATATATATATATATATATATATATATATATATATATATATATATCAGAAAAGCATCATGATTTGAAACCATACAAGTAATTTTTCATTTACCTCTGATTGTGAATGCTCCTTCCTGTAATGTGAGAATTGCGGTTTTCTCCACGGTTCTGTACCATAAATTGAGCCTCAATGTTTTCTCCTCCTTTATCTGAACGAACAAGAGATGGCAACCCATACTGGCTAACAGCACCAAGGAAAGCATCCAGCACAGTGGTGGCATTATTGTTAGTAGCAGCATTCAGATAGACAAGATGACTAAACCCATCAATACCGCCATGGATCACGAATCGCCAGATGATTTTAGACAAGAAGGATGACAGACAAGAAAAGACCATCAGAGTTTGTACACATTTTGACTAGAAAATTCCCATGACTTTTTCTGTCACCATCCTTATAAATCTGTCTTGTATATCATTTAATAATGATTATAATTATAACAACAATGTAATTTAAAATATAATGCTTAATATTATTGTCTCACAGTATAAATGTGTAGTAAATTAAAATATGTAGGTCCCTCACAAGGAGATCATAATATTTGGGGGTCCTTGGCATCAAAACATTTGACAATCCCAGTTGGGTGCCATCCAAAAAATCAAATTACCGTATTAATTTATGACTTCCATCTATATGCCACATGCAATTCGGAGCAGGAACTGAGTACTGTCTGCGATGAAGAGTCCGGTTAGCCAGGGCTCGAAGTTGTGTTCCCTCTGGGTCCACTCTGTGTAGTGATTCACGTACCTTAACTTCAGATGATGAGATGATATTGTGATTTTTGTAATGTTGCGTTTACTTAAAGTGAATGAGAGTTGGGTAAAATCACTTCTACTTGATGCAAAGTAAATACAAGAATTCCAAAAAGAGTTACTGAGATACAAAAAATGATGACTAATGGTTTTCATATCTTCCAGAATTGAACTGGACTTAATGTTGGTGTGTACACACCAAATATCTTATTAGCTATCCTGTGAGTGTAGACTGAAGGCTGGTTTATACTTCTACATTGGACCAAAGCCGTATGCTCTGTGTAGCTACGATGGCTACACCTCTCCATAATATAACTATACATTGCATTTACGCAGAATGCAAGTGCTGTGATTGGTCAGAACCAAAGACCCTCCCCATGATTATACAACATATATCTGCAGTAGTTTCTCATTCATTAGGACTAAATGTAATAAGTGCCTGATTGCTTGTAATGAAAGTGCAAAGGCTGATTACACACAAATATGTAGAAAGAAAATCTCATAAAACATGAATCCAAATAAACATTTATCCAAATAACAATTAGTCACAACGTAAACAAACATCAGCTTCTGCTGCGCTTTACTCCTGTCGACACCACTGGTTTGGCTGTATACTTGAAGAACAATACAAACACACCAAAGCAGAGCTATACATGCAAACAGCCAGTAGGGCGTCTCATAGAGGCTATGCAGGTCTGCCATCGGTCCCACACACAAGTATAAATCAGCCTGCAAGTACGTAAACAAAAACAAACTTACACTGAATCAAATGTCCACTTGCTTGGAGAAAAGCTCTCATCATACGGCTCCCTTTGAATTTCCATCACCAAACGGTCCAGTTCTGTATTGTCAATAACAGAGTACAACTCTGAAACTCTGCCAAACAAGTGAATAATAGTGTGACATATTCAGCATTAAATGCATCAGATATTTATGTGATGAACAGAATTGTGTAAAACCCTATACACACGTGTCTGTGTCTTAATTATTCATGTCATATCTGAATGTCCTAGTTTAATTTCTAACTATCAGATTATACTATTCAATTGTATGTTTCTCTGTTGCTTCAAGACGTTTCACCACCACAAAGACAAAAAGCAGGTCTAAATACATCCGTCACACAGGATAAGACTTGCCGGTAGTATGTATGTAAATCAATTGTTACTTCTGAATTAAAAATTTTTGCGCAGGATAGTAATATTTAGACAAGGATGAGTAGTGTGTTCAATGAGTCAGTGCCAACATGGCGCGGGGGTCGAAATTCGGCACAATACCGGTTCATTGACATAAATCGGTTTTACCATCACTAAAGGGCACGACAGGGTTTTCTTTATGCTCACACTCAAAATCCGTATGTATGTAAAACAACAACCGTGTGTAAGATGCGTGGTGAAACATCTTGATTAAGTAAACAAGTTGAGTAGATAACTATTAACAGTTACTACATTAAAACAGCCTTTTTATTATAATCCCCATGACAGAATTCGGGAGTGAACACAGAGATTATGGCCTTGAAGCGTATAAAATCATTAAAATATATGTAAGTTGTTGTTTACTTCAGTCCACACTGCTGCATTCGTCGATGTACCGGCCGCGATATGTTGGAAATACCGTCCATCGACTAACTCCATACAAGGCCGCGATATGTTGAATTTGCACATAGAATTTTGCCGAGCCCCGCCTTGATGCAGTGATTGACAGGGCGGGAGGGGGCGGAGACGTGATCGGCTCATTTTCAATGTGCACTTTGAATTTTGCTACATTCATTGCGGGACATTTAATGAAAATGTAATCGCAAGTGTCTTGACTGTGAGAGTAAATGCAATTAAGACAAATAACATTTGAATGATCATTTTGCTACAGATTTTGCTTGAACATGTTACACACATCTAATCATTTCTGTAATACATTTTCATTTTCATTTTGCAACTTATAAAGCGTTAAAATATGTATTCAATTTACATATTAAAACTAGTGTATGAAATGGCAAATGTAAATTATGTAATAAAATTTTCATTTTCATTTTGCACCAAACGTTGCACAAATGTAATGGAAAATGTAAATTGAAATACAGAATGCATTGTCATTTTGCATATTACATTTCAAATTGAATATTGCTACCCATAAGCTTCCATAGGTAGCCTTGTACCAAATGATATCTTCAGCCAAAGTGGGACGGTATCATCATTTTGATTCCAAAGTCAAGATAACTGGAATCTGTCAGGATAAAACACATCCACACCTTTCTTCTAAACGAAACGCTAAACTTTTTAGTGGAAACCCTGAATAAAAAACCCAGATATATTAATGAAATAACAAACAACCATATTAACTGTATTCATGACTGTCCAAATACACTGATAAGAGAAACTTTCAGACAAAACTATTTAATACTGTGCTTTATTGTTACATAACAAATCTGATAATTACAAGATATTTCCCTTTAAAATATTATATTTACTATGACATTAAAATGAATAAAAAATCATTTAAAAAAACAGCAGACAATTGTACATGATCAATTGCATTCATGTACAAAATAAATTGTAATTTGACCAAAACAATGATAAATTGCTCTTATCTTGTGCACAAGTGACTAGATCATGTGAAGGTTGAACAAGCAGTTTTGAGAGTCAGTTGTGATCTGAGAAATGTATCAAAGCGACTGAGAAAAACTGTAAGTGCATTCATTGTATTAGAACCATGTTTCTAGAACCATTACTGTGTATCCTGTATTATCATTTAGTTAGTAAATACATCATTTGAACCAATCTGTGTATACGGAAGGATCAGTTTACTGGGGTTTGTGCAGATTAACGGACTCATGACCGTTCTAGGACGAGACTGATGAGGCAACATTCATTAAAATAAGGGCTGCTATATATTGGAAGACGGGACAAACATTTGAGTTAAATTCAGAGAGTAGAGACTCAGTAGAATACATTTCTCTCCGTGGAGCCCCTGGAATCCTAATGAGATAATTATTGCAGGATGAATTTAAATCCCATAACTAGATGTAGGTAATTATTCAATAAATAGTAGTCACCATTTTAATGATAGACAGAGTTACGACACATCATAATGGCATTATGGGAAAGACTTGCCCGCTGGATTCTCAGTGCCATGATGGCAGCTTCATTCACTATGAAAGAACACCCTAGAGAAACCAACAGCATTCCAGCATTCACATTGGACCATTATAAAACTTGATATATGTTATTGTTTATGTCTAAGATACTATATCATGTTTAGGAGTAACACAGATGTAGTACATTTCACACTTCAACTTTGGAGTGTGAATCAAAACAGAATGGAAGCTATCTGTCTGTCCCAGGCACAGACAGACCAATGTGATGGCTTCTGCATATAATAATAATAATAATACATTTTATTTATTTTCACAACACCCAAAGTCACTTTACATACACAAGAAAATCAGCAGGATAAAATAAAATAAATTAAATCACACATTCAAATAATGAAGTATATAAAAGTACATAAGGTCTCCCGAGTGGCGCAGTGGTCTAAGGCACTGCATCGCAGGGCTAGAGGCGTCACTACAGATCTGGGTTCGATCCCGGGCTGTGTCGCAGCCGGGCGTGACCGGGAGACCCATGAGGCAGTGCACAATTGGCCCAGCATAACTTTGGTCGCTAGCTGTACAGTGTTTCCACTGAAACATTGGTGCGGCTGGCTTCCGGGTTAAGCGAGCAGTGTGTCAAGAAGCAGTGCGGCTTGGTGGGGTCGTGTTCCGGAGGAAGCATGGCTCTCGACCTTGGCCTCTCCTGAGTCTGTACGGGAGTTACTGCAATGGGACAAGACTGTAACTACCAACTGGATGTCACGATGGTGTGTAGAAATGGACCAAGGCTCAGCGCAGTAATAGTTAGTCATACTTTATTTGACTAGAAAACACGAAATCGGAGCAAACAGCCAAAGTAACACGTACGTGTGTGTGTGTGTGTGTGTGTGGCACACAAGCACAAAAACACAATGTCCCACAACACAGGTGTAAAAACATTTTAAATTCCCCTGTCTTGCCTGTTTAATTACAGATATCTCTCCAACCCATGCTACAGCTAAATAATGTACAGCTAAATTGTAAATATTTTGCAAAACCACTACACAACACTAAACATTTTTTGTTATTGTTTTCGAACTGATAAGTGACGCTAAAATAACAATCACAACAATGTCCCCATATTAAAGGTACACTCTGTAGGATTGAGATAAGATTTGCCTCTAGGGCCACAACTGAGACCAAAACCCAAGAGTCCTGAAAATGACAAGGATGCAAACTTCACCCACAAAAAATTATTGTTAAAACATTTCTAGCCTGTTCATCTATGGGTCACATGGGATACATGTTATGATCAAACCACTCAGTTTTCCACCAGAAAATGTCCAAAACAGTATAGACTGAATCTCTCTACCCAGTGTTGAGAACAGGAAGGATGATGATGACAGAGACTGTCCCTCTCCCTACTCTACTCCTCAAACTCTCTACTCAGTGTTGAGAATAGGAAGGATGATGATGACAGAGACTGTCCCTCTCCCTACTCTACTCCTCAAACTCTCTACCCAGTGTTGAGAACAGGAAGGATGATGATGACAGAGACTGTCCCTCTCCCTACTCTACTCCTCAAACTCTCTACCCAGTGTTGAGAATAGGAAGGATGATGATGACAGAGACTGTCCCTCTCCCTACTCTACTCCTCAAACTCTCTACCCAGTGATGAGAATAGGAAGGATGATGGGTGTAGAAGTGTAAGGTCTTCCAGTGCCCCAGCTTCCACCAGCCCCTAATGGTAAGATCCTGCATTAGGCTACTAGGTCATTAAATGTATAATCAGCAAGTTGAAGGAAAGTTTGACTCATTCAAGCATGTGGGTGAAGAAAAGCTTTTGTACGTTTGCAACAAAGTACTAGTGTTAAATTGTAGAGACGGCATGAAATCATAACCTAACAACAGTTGATATGACAAGAAATGACCACACCCATCTGATCTTGACATACTTGATTATTAGTCACATGACCAAAGTGTAACAGTTATTTTTCATTTTTTTCTATTAGCAACTTCAAGAGCCAGTGTCTTTGAAAAGACCCTACAAGGTAGATCATGTTTTAAATGTTTCAAGTCTGATAAACCAGCCTACTTTCTCATTCAAGAGCCAGTGTCTTTGAAAAGACCCTACAAGGTAGATCATGTTCTAAATGTTTCAAGCCTGATAAACCAGCCTACTTTCTCATTCAAGAGCCAGTGTCTTTGAAAAGACCCTACAAGGTAGATCATGTTTTAAATGTTTCAAGTATGATGAACCAGCCTACTTTCTCATTCAAGAGCCAGTGTCTTTGAAAAGACCCTACAAGGTAGATCATGTTTTAAATGTTTCAAGTCTGATAAACCAGCCTACTTTCTCATTCAAGAGCCAGTGTCTTTGAAAAGACCCTACAACGTACATCATATTTTAAATGTTTAAAGTCTGATAAATTATCCTACTTTCTCAAAGTTCTGTTCCCACCAACTGTATGGGATGGACAGGAACATCTGTTAAATGTGTTCTGTAAATGTGGTAAGGGTTTGACATCTGTGATATTCTCTGAAGTAGCAGATACAAAGGACTTGAGGCCATGTTCCACCTCAAGACAGAGTGACAGTAAGTGTCTGTTTGTAATTTGTTGGGTTAAACAATTGAATTGGATGAAGTGTTATAGCTTTAAAAACACTTAGTATAAATTGCACAATAATGCTACATTGATGTATTGTTTTATGTAGCCTATTATTTAGTCTTTATTCAACCTGCCATCTACCCTCCTGTGGACTGTGGGTTATGAGACAACCCCCGCATCACTAGCTTGATGTTCTGCAGCCTTGTAAAGATAAGGAGGGGATGACTGGGAGGCAGGTTGGAATTTATTGTCATGAATCTTGTTCTGGAGGCAGTTCTGCAAAGTGGTCACTAGCTGGCACAGGCACAAAGTAATACAATCAGATTTTAATCACAACTTTAACCTTAACCACACTGATAATCCTTACCTTCATTTAACACCATAAAACACTATTATTTTACACTAATGTTTACCATGTAGACAATGTTGACTTTGCAGCTGGCATATCTAGAGGAAATTGCACAGTTCTGCCTCCTAGGCAAGATTCATGACAAACGTCAACCTGCGACTGGGAGAGGCAACGTAACATCAATAACAAAATGTTTTCACTATTAACATTTTATTCTGGTTTAAAGTATGTTTTATTATGAAAAGTACAATATATACATGCACAATGATGGAGCATATGTCCATATATAATGGTACAATGATGGAGCATATGTCCATATATAATGGCACAATGATGGAGCATATGTCCATATATAATGGTACAATTATGGAGCATACAGCGGGTGAAATAAGTATTGAACACGTCACCATTTTTTTCAGTAAATATATTTCCAAAGGTGCTATTGACATGACATTTTCACCAGATGTTGGTAACAACCCAAGTAATCCATACATACAAAGAAACCAAAACAAATAAGTTCAGAAATTAAGTTATGTGTAATAATGTGAAATGACACAAGGAAAAAGTATTGTCAATACCACCTTTGGAAAAATATTTACTGAGAAAAATGGTGACATGTTCAATACATATTTCACCCGCTGTATATATACAGTGGGGAGAACAAGTATTTGATACACTGCCGATTTTGCAGGTTTTCCCACTTACAAAGCATGTAGAAGTCTGTAATTTTTATCATAGGTACTCTTCAACTGTGAGTGACGGAATCTAAAACAAAAATCCAGAAAATCACATTGTATGATTTTTAAATAATTAATTAGCATTTTATTGCATGACATAAGTATTTGATACATCAGAAAAGCAGAACTTAATATTTGGTACAGAAACCTTTGTTTGCAATTACAGAGATCATACGTTTCCTGAAGTTCTTGACCAGGTTTGCACACACTGCAGCAGGGATTTTGGCCCACTCCTCCATCCAGATCCTTCAGGTTTCGGGGCTGTCGCTGGGCCATATGGACTTTCAGCTCCCTCCAAAGATTTTCTTTTGGGTTCAGGTCTGGAGACTGGCTAGGCCACTCCAGGACCTTGAGATGCTTCTTACGGAGCCACTCCTTAGTTGCCCTGGCTGTGTGTTTCGGGTCGTTGTCATGCTGGAAGACCCAGCCACGACCCATCTTCAATGCTCTTACTGAGGGAAGGAGGTTGTTGGCCAAGAACTTGAAATACATGGCCCCATCCATCCTCCCCTCAATACGGTGCAGTCATCCTGTCCCCTTTGCAGAAAAGCATCCCCAAAGAATGATTTTTCCACCTCCATGCTTCATGGTTGAGATGGTGTTCTTGGGGTTGTACTCATCCTTCTTCTTCCTCCAAACACAGCGAGTGGAGTTTAGACCAAAAAACTATATTTTTGTCTCATCAGACCACATGACCTTCTCCCATTCCTCCTCTGGATCATCCAGATGGTCATTGGCAAACTTCAGACGGGCCTGGACATGCGCTGGCTTGAGCAGGGGGACCTTGAGTGCGCTGCAGGATTTTAATCCATGACGGCGTAGTGTGTTACTAATGGTTTTCTTTGAGACTGTGGTCCCAGCTCTCTTCAGGTCATTGACCAGGTCCTGCCGTGTAGTTCTGGGCTGATCCCTCACCTTCCTCATGATCATTGATGCCCCACGAGGTGAGATCTTGCATGGTGCCCCAGACTGAGGGAGATTGACCGTCATCTTGAACTTCTTCCATTTTCTAATAATTGCGCCAACAGTTGTTGCCTCCTCACCAAGCTGCTTGCCTATTATCCTGTAGCCCATCCCAGCCTTGTGCAGGTCTACAATTTTATCCCTGATGTCCTTACACAGCTCTCTGGTCTTGGCCATTGTGGAGAGGTTGGAGTCTGTTTGATTGAGTGTGTGGACAGGTGTCTTTTATACAGGTAACGAGTTCAAACAGGTGCATTTAATACAGGTAATGAGTGGAGAACAGGAGGGCTTCTTAAAGAAAAACTAACAGGTCTGTGAGAGCCGGAATTCTTACTGGTTGGTAGGTGATCAGATACTTATGTCATGCAATAAAATGCTAATTAATTATTTAAATATCATACAATGTGATTTTCTTGATTTTGTTTTAGATTCAGTCTCTCACAGTTGAAGTGTACCTATGATAACAATTACAGACTTCTACATGCTTTGCAAGTAGGAAAACCTGCAAAATCGGCAGTGTATCAAATACTTGTTCTCCCCACTGTATATAATTGAACAATTAGTTTTCAACATAAAAGACATTCAACAAATGATCACATTGGTATTTTAAAGGTGTTATTGTAAGAGTTTAAATGTTTAAACAGAGGATACATCTAAAACAGTATTAAAGAGTGCAGTATGTTCTGAGTATGTTACTTTAACGTCAACTCATAACGTCACTATAACTTCATGGGAGTCTTGTGGAAAGACTGCATGTTTTGGGTGTATTGAGTGACGTCTTCATCAACATTTGCAGAATATTCCTGTAATATTTTCACCTTTTGTCAGATGGCAACAGCCTAGTTGTCTTCAGACCTTCATAAAGGGTTCAAGTAATTTATTTACCATTTGCAGGTATTAAAAGTAATACATACATTGTAATTCCTTGTTGGAGCTCTCTCACATATAGGACAGTACATACCAAAGAAGGCTGCTGAGAGGACGGCACTGCATCGCAGGGCTAGAGGACGGCTCATAATAATCTGGAACGGAGCCAATGAAATGGCATCAAATACATGGAAACCATGGAAACCACGTGTTTGATGTATTTGAAGGTCCTGTGTCAAAGTCCTCACTATTATAGGGAGACGCGCACGCTTGTGTGTGTGTGTGTCCAATGTGTGTGTGTGTGTGTGCATGTCTAGTGTGTGTGTGTCCAGTGTGTGTCTGTGTGTCTAGTGTGTGTGTCCTGTGTGTGTGTGAGTCAAGTGTGTGTGTGTATGTCCAATGTGTGTGTGTATGTCCAGTGTGTGTGTGTGTCCAGTGTGTGTGTCCAGTTTGTGTGTGTGTCTAGTGTGTGTGTGTGTGTGTGTGCGTGTGTGTGTGTGTGTGTATCCAGTGTGTGTGTGTGTGCATGTGTGTGTGCATGTGTGTGTGTGTGTGTGTGTGTGTGTGTGTGTGTGTGTGTGTGTGTGTGTGTGTCCAGTGTGTGTGTGTCCAGTGTGTATGTATGTGTGTGTGTCTAGTGTGTGTGTGAGTCCAGTGTGTGTGTGTCCAGTTTGTGTGTCTAGTGTGTGTGTGTGTGTATGGTTACCATGGATATTATTTTAGGGTCACTGAGGAGTCAACATAAACCCTAAACCCTGGATAGAGTGGCTCAGTGAATGTGGTGTAGAATGTGTTCAGGTGGGTCAGTGTGTCAGAGGAGACTCTGTAGAAGGACAGAGTGCCGGCTGGCCAGTCCAGATACACTCCTACTCTGTTGGAGCTGGAGGAGGGGACGTCTATGGTAGTGGAGTTATTATTGTGGGAGCTGGAGGAGGGGACGTCTATGGTAGTGGAGTTATTATTGTGGGAGCTGGAGGAGGGGACGTCTATGGTAGTGGAGTTATTATTGTGGGAGCTGGAGGAGGGGACGTCTATGGTAGTGGAGTTATTATTGTGGGAGCTGGAGGAGGGGACGTCTATGGCAGTGGAGTTATTATTGTGGGAGCTGGAGGAGTGGACGTCTATGGTAGTGGAGTTATTATTGTGACAGGCTCTGTAACGGTTGTCAGAGCTGGTCAGACTCCAGGACTTGTCATTCCATCCAAGCCCACAGTCATCACCCCATCCTCTCCTGCTGATTCCTTTATATGTCACTCCTATAACAGCCCCTCCCCCACTCCTCTCTACCTCCCAGTAACAGCGCCCAGTCAGACCCTCTCTACACAGCACTTGTCTACAGACCTCAAATCTCTCTGGGTGATCAGGATACGGCTGCCTCTCTCTCCTCCCTGTCACCTTTCTGTTCTCCTCAGACAGAGAGAGGTTTCTGTTTACTGTGTTTGGGTCCAGTGTGAGATCACAGACATCTGATGGATGAAACCAGACACAATATTAGAAATCACCATCATTCACATTAGAATGTTAACTCACTTTTCACTAATTCATTTAATGTAGATGTTTCTAGGTATCAAAAGGAGAAGTTAAGGTAACTTGAGACTTGTTGAATGATCATATGTTATACTTTTTGGTGATATAAAACACACTTATTCACATTAATTACACACACACACACACACACACACATCCTGAAAACACACACACACACACACACACACACACATCCTGGACACACCCACACATCCTGGACACACAAACACACACACACACACACACACACACACACACACATCCTGGACACACACACACACACACACACACACATCCTGGACACACACACACACACACACACACACATCCTGGACACACACACACACCACATCCTGGACACACACACACACACATTCTGGACACACACACACACACACCCTGGACACACACACACCACATCCTGAACACACACATACATATTGCAATCTATTGCAGAGATAACCTGCAGAGTTCTGTCATACTGTCCAGGTCTGTGCCCAAACAGTTTGAGCTTCTACTCTTAAAAATCCACCTTTCCAGAAATAAGTCTCTCATTGTTGCCGCCTGTTACAGACCCCCCTCAGCCCCCAGCTGTGCCCTGGACTCCATATGTGAATTGATTGCCCCCCATCTATCTTCAGAGTTTGTACTGTTTTTTTTTATTTTTTTTATTTCACCTTTATTTAACCAGGTAGGTCAGTTGAGAACAAGTTCTCATTTGCAACTGCGACCTGGCCAAGACAAAGCAAAGCAGTGCGACAAAAAGAACAACACAGAGTTACACATTAAACAAACAGTCAAAAACACAATAGAAAATCTATAAACAGAGTGCAAAATGTAGTGCAAAAATGCAGTAAGGTTGGGAGGTAGGACAATAAATAGACTATAGAGTAGAAATAAATTACAGAATTATCATCATTAACACAGGAATGAAGGATGTGCAAATTATGATGTGCAAATAGAGATACTGGAGTGCAAGATTAGTGAAAATAAACAAAAATAAATATGGGGATGAGGTAGAAGTGTGGGCTATTTACAGAAGGGCTATATACAGGTGCAGTGATCAATAAGCAGCTTTGACAGCTGATGCTTAAAGTTATTGAGGGAGATAGGAACCTCTAGCTTCAATGATTTTTGCAATTCGTTCCAGTCATTGGCAGCAGCGCACTGGAAGGAATGGCGGCCAAAGGAGGTGTTGGCTTTGGGGGTGACCAGTGAGATATACCTGCTGGAGCGCATGCTACGGGTGGGTGTTGCTATGGTGACCAGTGAGCTGAGATAGGGCGGGGATTTACCTAATAAAGACTTATAGATGACCTGGAGCCAGTGGGTTTGGCGACGAATATATAGTGAAGGCCAGCCAACGAGAGCATACAGGTCGCAGTGGTGGGTAGTGTATGGGGCTTTGGTGACAAAACGGATGGCACTATGATAGACTACATCCAATTTGCTAAGTAGAGTGTTGGAGGCTAGTTTGTAAATGACATCGCCGAAATCAAGGATCGGTAGGATAGTCAGTTTTACAAGGGCATGTTTGGCAGCATGAGTGAAGGAGGCTCTGTTGCGAAATAGGAAGCCAATTCTGGATTTAATTTTGGATTGGAGATGGTTGATGTGAGTCTGGAAGTTGAGTTTATAGTCTAACCAGATGCCTAGGTATTTGTAGGTGTCCACGTATTCTAATTCGGATCCGTCGAGAGTAGTGATGATAGTCCGGTGGGCGGGTGCTGGCAGCGTTCGATAGAAAAGCATGCACTTAGTTTTACTAGCGTTTAAGAGCAGTTGTAGGCCACCGAAGGAGTGTTGTATGGCATTGAAGCTTGATTGAAGGTTAGTAAACACAGTATCCAAAGAGGGGCCAGATGTATACAGAATGGTGTCATCTGCATAGAGATGGATCAGAGAGTCACCAGCAGCGAGAGCGACATCGTTGATGTATATAGAGAAAAGGGTTGGCCCAAGAATTGAACCCTGTGGCACCCCCATAGAGACTGCCAGAGGATCGGACAATAGGCCCTCCGATTTGACACACTGAACTCTGTCTGCAAAGTAGTTAGAGAACCAAGCAAGGCAGTCACTTGAGAAACCAAGGCTGTTGAGTCTGCCAATAAGAATGCGGTGATTGACAGAGTCGAAAGCCTTGGCCAGGTCGATGAATACGGCTGCACAGTACTGTCTTTTATCGATGGCGGTTATGATATCGTTCAGTACCTTGAGCGTAGCTGAGGTGCACCCATGACCAGCTCGGAAACCAGATTGCATAGCAGAGAAGGTACGGTGGGATTCGAAGTGGTCAGTTATCTGTTTGTTAACTTGGCTTTCGAAAACTTTAGAAAGGCAGGGCAGGATGGATATTGGTCTATAACAGTTTGGGTCTAGAGTGTCTCCTCCTTTGAAGAGGGGGATGACCGCGGCAGCTTTCCAATCTCTAGGGATCTCAGACGATACGAAAGAGAGGTTGAACAAGCTAGTGATAGGTGTTGCAACAATTTTGGCTGATAATTTCAGAAAGAGAGGTTATCTAGCCCAGCAGATTTGTATGGGTCCAGACTTAGCAGCTCTTTCAGAACATCAGCTGTCAGGATTTGGGTGAAGGAGAAGTGGGGGGGGCTTGGGCAAGTAGCTGCCGGGGGTGCAGAGCTGTTGACCGGGGTAGGGGTAGTCAGATGGAAAGCATGGCCAGCCGTAGAAAAATGCTTATTGAAATTTTCAATAATCGTGGATTTATCGGTGGTAACAGTGTTTCCGAGCCTCAATGCAGTGGGCAACTGGGAGGAGGTGCTCTTATTCTCCATGGACTTTACAGTGTCCCAGAACTTTTTGGAGTTTCTGTTTGAAAAAGCTGGCCTTTGCTATTCTAACTGACTGTGTGTACTTGTTCCTGACTTCCCTGAATAACTGCATATCGCGGGGGCTATTCGATGCTAATGCAGTGCGCCACAGGATGTTTTTGTGTTGGTCTAGTGCAGTCAAGTCTGGGGTGAACCAAGGGCTATATCTATTCTTAGTTCTACGTTTTTTGAAAGGGGCATGCTTATTTAGGATGGTGAGGAAAGCACTTTTAAAGAACAACCAGGCGTCCTCTACTGACGGGATGAGGTCAATATCCTTCCAGGATACCTGGGCCAGATCGAATAGAAAGGCCTGCTCGCAAAAGTGTTTTAGGGAGCGTTTGACAGTGATAAGGGGTGGTCGTTTGGCCGCTGACCCATTGCGAACACAGGCGATGAGGCAGTGATCGCTGAGATCCTGGTTGAAAACAGAGGAGGTGTATTTGGAGGGCAAGTTAGTCAGGATGATATCAATAATGGTACCCATGTTTACGGATTTTGGGTTGTACCTGGTGGGTTCCTTGATAATTTGTGTGAGATTGAGGGCATCTATCTTAGATTGAAAGACAGCCGGGGTGTTAAGCATATCCCAGTTTAAGTCACCTAACAGTACAAACTCTGAAGATAGATGGGGGGCAATCAATTCACATATGGAGTCCAGGGCACAGCTGGGGGCTGAGGGGGGTCTGTAACAGGCGGCAACAGTGAGAGACTTATTTCTGGATAGGTGGATTTTTAAGAGTAGAAGCTCAAACTGTTTGGGCACAGACCTGGACAGTATGACAGAACTCTGCAGGTTATCTCTGCAGTAGATTGCAACTCCACCTCCTTTGGCAGTTCTATCTTGACGTGAAATGTTGTAGTTGGGGATGGAAATTTCCGAATTTTTGGTGGCCTTCCTAAGCCAGGATTCAGACACAGCTAGGACATCCGGGTTGGCGGAGTGTGCTAATGCTGTGAATAAATCAAACTTAGGGAGGAGGCTTCTAATGTTAACATGCATGAAACCAAGGCTTTTACGGTTAAAGAAATCAACAAATGAGAGCGCCTGGGTTACAGGACCTGGGTTTACCTCTACATCACCAGAGGAACAGAGGAGTAATAGAATTAGTATTCGACTAAGGACTTTAAGAACTGGACGTCTAGTACGTTGGGTACATAGAATAAAAGGAGCAGATTTCTGGGCGTGGTGGAATAGATTCAGGGCATAATTTATAGTCAAGGATATAGAAGGATGTGAGTTCAGTGAAGGTAAACCTAGGAGTTGGGTAATGAAGAGAGAGGTTGCATCTCTGGAGACACCAGTTAAGCCAGGTGAGGTCTCCGCATGTGTGGGGGGAGGGACAAAAAAGCTATCAGAGGCCAGTTGAGCAGGACTGGGGGCTCTACAATGAAATAAAACAATAATAGCTAACCTAAACAACAACAGACAAGGCATATTGAAATAAGAAAGGGGCAGCACATAAAATAAATAAAATGACAGTTAATTAAGAGGGCTAAGACAACGACGGGTAATGGCGATGAATGGACAAAGAGGGTCAGTTAGAAAAAAGTGATGTACTACACACAGGACCTGAGGCCTGGTAGTTAAACAGAAATAAATACCATAAAACCAAACAGTCCTGCAGGCATCAGCTGTGGAGCTGAGCAAGCGTAGGATCCGATGAAAAAGCAAAGTGGTGAGCCGGGGAAACAGTTCAATGGCACGGCGTTCAGAGTGTTAGCAGGCCGGGCTAGCAGGCCGGAGCTAGCAGGTGAATCTTCGGCGGCGTCGCAGAGGAGAACCCTGTTGAGACCACGTCGGACAATTACGTCGGCAGACCAGTCACGGTGGCTCGGTGGGGCTCCGTATCGACAGTAGAAAGGTCCAGGTAGGTTGATAAGGTACTGGAGCCCGGGAGAGTAGCTAGCACACGTCGGCTGTCCGGGAGATGAGCCTAGCTCACGCTAGCATTGGAAGCATGTACACAATGGAGCTTAGCTATAAACGTTGGTCACTCGAATGCAGCTAGCTAGCTGTGATGATCCGGTGTGGTGGTCCGGTACTTTCAGTGGAAATCCGGTGAAGTGGAAGGGAACGCAGTCCGATAAGCGCTGGGTTGGTAGCGCACTGAGCAGACTGGCCAATATTGTCCGAACTGAAAGCTGGCTGAACAGCCAGAGCAGTGGTGGGGGCCGCTAGCAGTGGTTAGCGATGGAAGGTTAGCAAGCTAGCTAGCAGGCTAACTTTTGACTGCGGTTCGGTTAAATAGTGGAAAAACACGGATATTTGACCCGATATTTGACCCGTTTCACGTTGGGTAGGTGGCTTGCAGGAGGGGTAAATCGGGAACAAATAAAAATGTATGGAAAGACAAATTACAAACTATTTACACGAGACGAGACGGGACAAAACAAAATACACGTCTACACTGTCACGCCATCTTGGATTTGGTGTTCTGTTAGGTGACTTAAACTGGGATATGCTTAACACCCCGGCTGTCCTTCAATCTAAGATAGATGCCCTCAATCTCACACAAATTATCAAGGAACCCACCAGGTACAACCCAAAATCCGTAAACATGGGTACCATTATTGATATCATCCTGACTAACTTGCCCTCCATATACACCTCCTCTGTTTTCAACCAGGATCTCAGCAATCACTGCCTCATCGCCTGCGTTCGCAATGGGTCAGCGGTCAAACGACCACCCCTTATCACTGTCAAACGCACCCTAAAACACTTTTGCGAGCAGGCCTTTCTATTCGATCTGGCCCAGGTATCCTGGAAGGATATTGACCTCATCCCGTCAGTAGAGGACGCCTGGTTGTTCTTTAAAAGTGCTTTCCTCACCATCCTAAATAAGCATGCCCCTTTCAAAAAACGTAGAACTAAGAATAGATATAGCCCTTGGTTCACCCCAGACTTGACTGCACTAGACCAACACAAAAACATCCTGTGGCGCACTGCATTAGCATCGAATAGCCCCCGCGATATGCAGCTATTCAGGGAAGTCAGGAACAAGTACACACAGTCAGTTAGAAAAGCAAAGGCCAGCTTTTTCAAACAGAAATTTGCTTCCTGTAGTACTAACTCCAAAACGTTCTGGGACACTGTAAAGTCCATGGAGAATAAGAGCACCTCCTCCCAGTTGCCCACTGCATTGAGGCTCGGAAACACTGTTACCACCGATAAATCCACGATTATCGAAAATTTCAATAAGCATTTTGCTACGGCTGGCCATGCTTTCCACCTGGCTACCCCTACCCCGGCCAACAGCTCTGTACCCCCGGCAGCTACTTGCCCAAGCCCCCACCGCTTCTCCTTCACCCAAATCCAGACGGCTGATGTTCTGAAAGAGCTGCTAAGTCTGGGCCCCTACAAATCTGCTGGGCTAGATAATCTGGACCCTCTCTTTCTGAAATTATCAGCCAAAATTGTTGCAACACCTATCACTAGCCTGTTCAACCTCTCTTTCGTATCGTCTGAGATCCCTAGAGATTGGAAAGCTGCCGCGGTCATCCCCCTCTTCAAAGGAGGAGACACTCTAGACCCAAACTGTTATAGACCAATATCCATCCGGCCTTGCCTTTCTAAAGTTTTCGAAAGCCAAGTTAACAAACAGATAACTGACCACTTCGAATCCCACCATACCTTCTCTGCTATGCAATCTGGTTTCCGGGCTGGTCATGGGTGCACCTCAGCTACGCTCAAGGTACTGAACGATATCATAACCGCCATCGATAAAAGACAGTACTGTGCAGCCGTCTTCATCGGCCTGGCCAAGGCTTTCGACTCTGTCAATCACCGCATTCTTATTGGCAGACTCAACAGCCTTGGTTTCTCAAGTGACTGCCTTGCCTGGTTCTCTAACTACTTTGCAGACAGAGTTCAGTGTGTCAAATCGGAGGGCCTATTGTCCGATCCTCTGGCAGTCTCTATGGGGGTGCCACAGGGTTCAATTCTTGGGCCAACCCTTTTCTCTATATACATCAACAATGTCGCTCTCGCTGCTGGTGACTCTCTGATCCATCTCTACGCAGATGACACCATTCTGTATACATCTGGCCCCTCTTTGGACACTGTGTTCCCTAACCTTCAAACAAGCTTCAATGCCATACAACACTCCTTCCGTGGCCTCCAACTGCTCTTAAACGCTAGTAAAACTAAGTGCATGCTTTTCTATCGAACACTGCCAGCACCCGCCCACCGGACTATCATCACTACTCTTGACGGGTCCGAATTAGAATACGTGGACACCTACAAATACCTAGGCATCTGGTTAGACTGTAAACTCAACTTCCAGACTCACATCAACCATCTCCAATCCAAAATTAAATCCAGAATGGGCTTCCTATTTCGCAACAAAGCCTCCTTCACTCATGCTGCCAAACATGCCCTTGTAAAACTGACTATCCTACCGATCCTTGATTTCGGCGATGTCATTTACAAACTAGCCTCCAACACTCTACTTAGCAAATTGGATGTAGTCTATCACAGTGCCATCCGTTTTGTCACCAAAGCCCCATACACTACCCATCACTGCGACCTGTATGCTCTTGTTGGCTGGCCTTCATTATATATTCGTCGCCAAACCCACTGGCTCCAGGTCATCTAGAAGTCTTTATTAGGTAAATCCCCGCCCTATCTCAGCTCACTGGTCACTATAGCAACACCCACCCGTAGCATGCGCTCCAGCAGGTATATCTCACTGGTCACCCCCAAAGCCAACACCTCCTTTGGCTGCCATTCCTTCCAGTTCGCTGCTGCCAATGACTGGAACGAATTGCAAAAATCATTGAAGCTAGAGGTTCCTATCTCCCTCAATAACTTTAAGCATCAGTTGTCAAAGCTGCTTATCGATCACTGCACCTGTATATAGCCCTTCTGTAAATAGCCCACACTACTACCTCATCCCCATATTTATTTTTGTTATTTTCACAAATCTTGCACTCCAGTATATCTATTTGCACATCATAATTTGCACATCCTTCATTCCTGTGTTAATGATGATAATCTGTAATTTATTTCACCACTACGGTCTATTTATTGTCCTACCTCCTAACCTTACTACATTTTGCACTACATTTTGCACTCTGTATATAGATTTTTTCTATTGTGTTTTTGACTATGTTTGTTTACTGTGTAACTCTGTGTTGTCTTTGTCGCACTGCTTTGATTTGTCTTGGCCAGGTCGCAGTTGCAAATGAGAACTTGTTCTCAACTGACCTACCTGGTTAAATAAAGGTGAAATAAAAAATAAAATAAATATAAAAAATATCCTGAACACACACAGAGACACACACACACACATCCTGGACACACACACACACATCCTGGACACACACACACACACATCCTGGACACACACACACACATCCTGGACACACACACACACACACACACATACACACACATCCTGAACACACACACATACATCCTGGACACACTTACACACACACACCCACACATCCTGGACACACACACACACACACACACACACACACACACACATCCTGGACACACACACACACACACACACACACACACACACATCCTGGACACACACACACACACACACACACACATCCTGGACACACACACACACACACATCCTGGACACACACACACACACACACACACACACATCCTGGACACACACACACACACACACACACACATCCTGGACACACACACACACACACACACATCCTGGACACACACACACACATCCTGGACACACACACACACACATCCTGGACACACACACACACACATCCTGGACACACACACACATCCTGGACACACACACACACATCCTGGACAAACACACACACACACACACGCACACACACACACACACACACACATCCTTGGCACACACACACACACATCCTGGACACACATATACACACACACACACACACATCCTGAACACACACAAACACACACCCTGAACACACACACATATCCTGGACACACAAACACACATTTCTAATGTAACACGAACACGACACACACACACACAAACACACACACACACACACACACACACACATTGTCAAATCAACTCTTTCTAAACATTGCTGTCCCTGATTTGTGCTTCTGTAGAACTCCAGCTGATATTTAATATAACCAAGTAAGTAATGATGGTGGTCTTTGACTTTGACTTAACTTGAATTAATATTCTTAATATTCTTCACAGCAGTCAATACTCACATTTTCTAAGTCCAGGTTTCATTGTGTTCTCTCCACCATGTTCCACACTGTAACGGTAAGTAGAAGAACAGACAGACATTGAGGGATACACGTGACACACACACACACACACACACACACACACACACACACACACACACACACACACACACACACACACACACAGTAAGCATGTAACTTAACAAGCTGTGTGTGTGTGTCCATTGTGTGTGTGTGTCCAGAGTGTGGGAGTGCGCATGTGTGTGTTTACTGTGTGTGTGTGTTTGTGTGTTTGTCCAGTGCGTGTGTGTGAATCCAGTGTTTGTTTGTGTGTCCAGTGTATCAAGTTTGTGTGTGTGTTTCCAGCTTTTTTTGTGTGTGTGTGTGCGTCCGCGTGTGTGTGTGTTTGTGTGTGTGTATCCAGTGTGTGTGTGTGTGCGCATGTGTGCACATGTGTCCACACACACACACACACACACACACAAACACACACATTGGACACACACATTGGACACCCCCCCCCCCACCCTCTACATACTCGAGGTTCTCCAGTCTGCAGTGTGGATCCTCCAGTCCAGCAGAGAGCAGTCTGACTCCTGAGTCTCCTGGGTGATTGTAGCTCAGGTCCAGCTCTCTCAGGTGTGAGGGGTTTGACTTCAGAGCTGAGACCAGAGAAGCACAGCCTTCCTCTGTGACTAGACAGCCTGACAGCCTGCAAAGAGTCAAATCATATTATAACCACACTGCTATTCTTTGGTGGTGAAAATAGTGGCAGTAATGTGTTTCAACGTATTCAGATATATCAGTGTCCTGAAACCTTCCATATATATTCAGCAATAAAAGAAACGTCCCTTTTTCAGGACCCTGTCTTTCAAAGATAATTCGTAAAAATCTTAATTGTAAAGGTTTAAAACACTGTTTCCCTGCTTGTTCAATGAACCATAAACAATAAATGAACATGCACATCTGGAACGGTCATTAAGACACTAACAGCTTACAGACGGTAGGCAATTAAGGTCACAGTTATGAAAACTTAGGACACTAAAGAGGCCTTTCTACTGACTCTGAAAAACACCAAAAGAAAGATGCCCAGTGTTCCTGCTAATCTGGTGAACGTGCCTTAGGCATGCTGCAAGGAGGTATGAGGACTGCAGATGTGGCCAGGGCAATAAATTGCAATGTCCGTACTGTGAGACGCCTAAGACAGCGCTACAGGGAGACAGGACGGACAGCTGATCGTCCTCGCAGCGGCAGACCACGTGTAACAACACCTGCAAAGGATCGGTACATCTGAACATCACACCTGCGGGGCAGGTACAGGATGGCAACAACAACTGCCCGAGTTACACCAGGAACACACAATCCCTCCATCAGTGCTCACAGCAAGAACTGGTAAATCTGGTGCAGTCCATGAGGAGGAGATGAACTGTAGTACTTAATGCAGCTGGTGGAAACACCAGACACTGACTGTTACTTTTTATTTTGACCCCCCCTTTGTTCAGGGACACATTATTACATTTACATGTATTATTACATCCCTCAATCAGTGTATCATTATTAGATTTTATCATAATATTACTTGCAGTATCAGTCAAAACACAGACAGTGAGGTATCAGATTTAGATTGTATTGAGTATACAGTCCACACCATATCTAGTTTGACAGTGAAACTAACATTTTAAATGTGGCTCTGTACTCCAGCACTGTGGATTTGAGATAAAATGTTTCATATGAGGTGACAGTATATAATGTCACCATTTATTTGGTGGGTATTTTCATGAAAATAAAAGCACTTTATGTATCTAGTCCCCTATTTGAAGAAGTCATAAGAGCTCTGACCAATTCACTTATAGTATATTAAAGTAGTCAAAAGTTTAGTATTTGGTCCCAAACTCATTGGTCACGAGTGGGTGTAGAGAGAGACCAAGGAGCAGCGCAGCGATAGTTCGACATCGTTTATTAAACGATAAACAATAAATGTCACAAACTATATAAACAAATGGCAATGAACAAGAAACAAGAACGGAAACACACTTACTGTCACAGTGACTGTTGAATAATACAAACAATGACTCACACACAGGTGGCTGAGAGTGGTGCCTAAATACAATCCCCAATCAGAGACAACCCTGTACAGCTGTCTCTGATTGAGGATCATTACTCCCCTAGTTAGGGTGTGAGGGTTCGACTGTGGTTCTACCACTCCCCTTATTGGGAGTAAGGTCTAACCACAACCTCAAATAAATGTATACATTATACTAGGGGGAAAAGGGCGGAGTACTGGGGCGGTTGCTGGTGGAGGCTCCGGACCCGGCCTCTGTGATTTTCCCCTCCGTCCTCCCACTAAGCACCAAGTCCTGTCTGGACCCTGGTGTGGGAGCCCCCTAACCCTGGAGCGGTACATACGACCAGCCCCGGACTGGGCACCGGTGGAGCGGACTGCTCTGACACTGGAATGAAGCAGACGACCGGCCCCGGACTGGGCACCTGTGGAGCGGACTGCTCTGGCACTGGAGTGAAGCAGACGACCGGCCCCGAACTGGGCACCGGTGGAGCGGACTGCTCTGGCACTGGAGTGAAGCAGACGACCGGCCCCGGACTGGGCACCGGTGGAGCGGACTGCTCTGGCACTGGAGTGAAGCAGAAGACCGGCCCCGGACTGGGCACCGGTGGAGCAGACTGCTCAGGCTCAGGACCGGAGCAGACGGCTGGACCCGGATTGGGCACCGGTGGAGCGGACTGCTCCGGGGACTCCGGGCTGCGGGCCTTCGCTGGCGGGCCTTCGCTGGAGGCTCTGGGCCTTCGCTGGAGGTTCCGGGCTGCTGACCTTCGCTGGAGGTTCCGGGCTGCTGACCTTCACTGGAGGCTCAGGGTTGCTGACCTTCACTGGAGGCTCAGGGTTGCTGACCTTCACTGGAGGCTCAGGGTTGCTGACCTTCGCTGGAGTTTCCGGGCTGCGGACCTTTGCTGTAGGCTCAGGGCTACGGACCTTCGCTGGAGGCTCCGAGCTGCTGACCTTCACTGGAGGTTCAGGGTTGCTGACCTTCACTGGAGGTTCTGGGTTGCTGACCTTCACTGGAGGTTCTGGGTTGCTGACCTTCGCTGGAGGCTCCGTGCTGCGGACATTTCCTGGAGGTTTCGGGCTGTGGACCTTCGCTTGCTCAGAAGCCCGCTCCCGCATATCCATCAGCCTGTTCACGAGAGCATATCGGCGCCCGAAGTCCTCCTCCTCCTCTATCTCTATCAGAAGCAGGTCCGTCTGCTTCTCCAGTGGAAGAGCAGCGATAGTTCGACATCGTTTATTAAACGATAAACAATAAATGTCACGAACTATATAAACAAAAGGCAATGAACAAGAAACAAGAACGGAAACACACTGTCACTGTGACTGTTGAATAATACAAACAATGACTCACACACAGGTGGCTGAGAGTGGTGCCTAAATACAATCCCCAATCAGAGACAACCCTGTACAGCTGTCTCTGATTGAGGATCATTACTCCCCTAGTTAGGGTGTGAGGGTTCGACTGTGGTTCTACCACTCCCCTTATTGGGAGTAAGGTCTAACCACAGCCAAACCCTCACAAATAGTAACTGAATGGTGAATGATGACTGGATTCATCTTCTAAGTGAGTATATAACATGTTTCTAAACACTACTAAATGATTCACGATTCATTCATGATTATTCATATCCAGGGCCGCCCATAAAGGGGGGAAAGCTTTCCAGCCGCGGCCCATGGTTGCCAGCAATAATCATGTTCATCCTAAATATTTTAAGAAATAACCCATTTTATTTTGAACTAAAATACTCACCATTACTTAATAACAAGAGCAAAAATAAACATTGTATTGTTGCTTTAGTAAAATGTATCCTGTTTCATAATGAACCCCCCTCTTTCCTGAAAATGGTATGAGTAATTTTTTGTTTATGCATTTATTCAGAAAAGAAAAGAAAAGAGAAAAAAAGGAGGGAGCTAGCAAGGGCATTAGACCCCAAAATAACTGTAATTATTAAATGTTTTCAGTCAGCTCTGAAAGCTGCCCCCAGCCAGGCTGCAGAGACGAGCAGTAGCCATGACGCTAATGTTAGCCAAGAGGTAGCTAGTTTGAGTAAAGCAGCCACTGAGAAAGAGCATGTTCTGCATTGCCCGACACCAGGATTTAAACCCACAGCGACTTCAATAATGTGGTGGAGGAGTCTGTTATGGAGCCAGAACTCAAATCACAGGATGCTGGACATGAAGGGGAAGCCTGCGCAAGTCAAGTGTAGACAGAGAGAACATTGTTAGAGCATTGGCAGGTGTTGACAGCACTACTTTGATAAAAAGTATGTCCGCAAAAGATTCTGAAGACAAGCCTTTCCCAGCATATTTGTCCCACTCTAAAGCAGCAAACGGACGTGAGAAGGTGAAACGAGTCTGGCTGTTTTTAGAGAATGTAAAAAATCATTGTACTGTGTTCCATGCATTCTCTTTTCTGAATTAGAGAAGAAGTCTATAAGCAAACTTAATAGCTGAGAGAGGTTTAATGTGTCCACAACGAAGTGGCAGAAACTCTACAGTAAATGACCAGAGCATGAAAAAAGCAGCCCACATAAACACTGCTACTGGAAGTGGTGGAATCTACAGCATTCCATAAGACATGGCTCAGGTGTTGATGCCCAGTTCCAACAGGAATTCCAAACGCAAGTGGAAAAAAACTGGGCTTTGTTGGAGAGATTATTAGATGTTACGCTCTTTTTGGCATCTAGAAATCTAGCTTTCAGAGGGGACACCAACAAGCTTGGTGACGTTCATGATGGACATTTTTTTGGTCTACTTGAGCTGATTGTAAAATATGATTCTTTCATGAGAGAGCATCTAGAAAAAATAAGTGGGATTCAATGCTTGCTGAAGCTCAAAATATAGCCCATGTAATGGTCATCCCACCTGAGTTCACCCATAGCAGGAAGAGAACGCGCCAGCTCACTGAAGAAAGGTCAGATGAACAGGAGACTCCTGATGTAACATTTGGGAATTCTGTGTATTATGTTGTAGTGGACAGTATCATTGCACAGCTGACATCCAGATTTCAGTCGATCAGGGACATTTGCAATGATTTCAAGGGAATACTCAAGTTCCAGCAGTTGGGTGAGGAGGATATTAAGTCATCTTGTAGAAATTTGATAACAAAATATCCCAAAGAACTATCTGAAGATTTGGAAAAACAAATGCTCCATCTGAAAAGAATATACAGTGCCACATTCTCAGGAACATCAACACCCATGGAGTTGCTCAACAGGATTCATGACATGAAGCTTGAGAGCATTTATGGTGACATTTCCATTGAACTGAGGATATTTATCACTTTACCTGTAACTGTGGCAGGAGGAGAAAGGTCCTTCAGTAAACTCTAAATCATAAAACATGACATGCGCTCCACAATGAGCCAGGAGAGGCTCAATAACCTGGCAATACTTGACATTGAGTGTGAAACGGCTAAACAGATTGTCACAATTGTCACCCTGAGATGTTTCAGCTGTTGGAGTCACTTCACTTCACTGTATTGTCAGTAAGAATAGAAGATGTTTCTGAACACTTCTACATTCATGTGGATGCTACCATGGTTATGAATAATCATGAATGAATGGTGAATGATGATGAATGAGAACGTTACAGAGGCACAAAGATCATACCCCCTCTGTTATTGGTAATGGTGAGAGGTTAGCATGTTTTGTTCTAGCCTCTGTAACTTTCTCACTCATTATTATTCATGATTCATTCATGATTTTTATTAATCATGGCATCATCAGGATTCATTTAGTAGTGTTTAGAAACATGTTATCTACTCACTTAGAAGATGAATCCAGTCATCATTCACCATTAAGTTACTATTGGTCAAAACATAACCCAAAACACAACCAAAACATAACTTCAAATGCAACCAATGAGTTTGGGACCAAATACTAAACTTTTGACTATTTTATACACTATAAGCGAATTGGTCAGAATACTTATGACTTCTTCAAATAGGGGGACTAGATACATAAAGTGCTTTTATTTTCTAAAAGGTGAAACAGATATTCATAAAAATACCCTCAAATAAAAGGTGACATTATATACTGTCACCTCATAAAACATTTGATCTCAATTCCACAATGCTGGAGTACAGAGCCACATTTAAAATGTTAGCTTCACTGTCAAACTAGATATGGTGTGGACTGTATACTCAATTGTCCCACCCTGAGATGTTTCACCTGTTGTCTTGTCTCCACCCCACACCAGGTGTTCTCTATTCACCATTACTCCTCTGTGTATTTAACCCGTTCTCTGTTCTGTCAGTTGCCAGATCGTCTTGTCCCCTACAGTCGTTTCCAGCGTTCCATGTTACCAGTGTTTTTCCCCGTTACCCGTGTTCAGTTCTGTGTTTTCCCCGTTGTTGATATTTGCCTGTTTTACCCGACTACGAGCCTGCCTACTCCTGTGTACCTTAGCCCTTCTGCCTCGACTATCGACTTCTGCCTGTCCACCGGCCAACGAACCTGCCTACCCCAGTGTACCTCTGCCGTGACATCCTGTTGCCAACCTTTGCCTGTCCTCCGATTACGAGACTGTCTACCCATTAAATATATATTTTATTGCCTCTGTGTCCGCATTTGGGTCCACCTGCCTGCCTTGTGTCACAGATTGACTTCAAATACATTATAAAAGACTTTTCATCCAGAAAGACAAGGAAGATGACTGTATAAGAGGCAAAGATGAAGCCAGGTCAATTGTATTTAATACTAAGAATTGTGTGGTGTAAGTGTAGCAGATTTCTGTGTGTCAAAGAGTTATTTTATGTATGTGTGTGTGTCTGGTCCGGCGCCACACAGGTTGTTAAGGCCTCTCAGTTATATTTATTAAACTTTATGTATCTATAGAAACATAGATTTGTTTTGCTATAACGTATCTTCCATCACTGAGTAAGTCTCTCTCAGTTTACATGTATATGTTTTATGTAGGAGAGAGAGAGAAAGAGCATGCGATGATATGAGTAAAGATGATTTGGGGTGGGTCCATTCACTGGACCTTTTCAGGGGCCAGTTCATAACCATGGTAGCATCCACATGAATGTAGAAGTGTTCAGAAACATCTTCTATTCTTACTGACAATACAAGTGAAGTGACTCCAAAATGACAGGACATTATTCACCATTCAGTTACTATTGGGAAAAACATCATCCAAAACACAACCAAAACAAACTGCAAATGCATTCAACAAGTTTGTAGAATCACAAGCTTCATGTTATCACTGCAGGGAAGGAATATTGATCCAAATACTAAACTTTTGACTAAATTAATTTATTGAAATAATCATTACTTTTTCAAATGGGAGAACTACGTAAATAAAGTGCTTTCATTTCTAAACGGTAAAACAGATATTTATGAATAACCTGAAATAAAAGTAGACATTCTGTACTGTCACCTAATATGAAACATTATATCTCAAAGCCAAAATGCTGGAGCATAGCACCAAATTTAAAACTGTATGCTTCACTGTCCATATGATGTGGACTACGTGTGCCTGGTAAACACGTGGATCTGGTGAACAGTTATCACTTGTTGACCAACTACAGGAATACTGACCTCAGAGTCTCCAGTTTACAGTGGGGATTCTCCAGTCCAGCAGAGAGCAGCTTCACTCCTGAATCCTTCAGGTCATTGTTACTCAGATCCAGCTCTCTCAGGTGTGAGGGGTTTGACTTCAGAGCTGAGACCAGAGAAGCACAGCCTTCCTCTGTGACTAGACAGCCTGACAGCCTGCAAAGAGTCAAATCACATTACAACCACACTGCTATTCTTTGGTGGTGAAAAGTGGCAGAATACTTTTTTTAACATATTCAGATATATCAGGGTACTGACACCTCCCATATCAATTCACAAATGAACGTATCATTATTATAAATTACAAATGATCAAAGTGTTGAATTGTAGAGAAAAAAATGTATAGTACAAATATTTGAGTAGACTGACCAGACCAGTTTAAAAAGCAGTATCAGTCAAAACACAGACAGTGAAGTATCAGATTTAGATTGTATTGAGTATACAGTCCACACCATATCTAGTTTGACAGTGAAACTAACATTTTAAATGTGGCTCTGTACTCCAGCATTGTGGAATTGAGATCAAATGTTTCATATGAGGTGAAATTATATATTTTATTTGAGGGTATTTTCATACATATCTGTTTCACCATTTAGAAAATAAAAGCACTTTATGTATCTAGTCCCCCTATTTGAAGAAGTCATAAGTATTCTGACCAATTCACTTATAGTGTATTACATTTGTCAAACGTTTAGTATTTGGTGCCAAACTCATTGGTTGCATTTGCAGTTTTGTTTTGGTTGTGTTTTGGGTTACGTTTTGACCAATAGTAACTGAATGGTGGATGATGACTGGATTCATCTTCTAAGTGAGTAGATAACATGTTTATAAACACTACTAAATTAATCCTGATGATGCCATGATTAAGAAAAATCATGAATGAACCATGAATAATAATGAGTGAGAAAGTTACAGAGGCTAGAACAAAACATGTTAACCTCTCACCATTACCAATAACAGAGGGGGTATGATCTTTGTGCCTCTGTAACGTTCTCATTCATCATCATTCACGATTCATTCATGATTATTCATAACCATGGTAGCATCCACATGAATGTAGAAGTGTTCAGAAACATCTTCTATTCTTACTGACAATACAAGTTAAGTGACTCCAAAAGGACAGGACATTATTCACCATTCAGTTACTATTGGGAAAAACATTATCCAAAACACAACCAAAATAAACTGCAAATGCATTCAACAAGTTTGTAGAATCACAAGCTTCATGTTATCACTGCAGGGAAGGAATATTGATCCAAATACTAAACCTTTCACTAAATTAATTTGTTGATATTATCATGACTTTTTCAAATGGGAGAACTACATAAAGTGCTTTCATTTCTAAACGGTAAAACAGATATTTATGAATAACCTGAAATAAAAGTTGACATTCTGTACTGTCACCTAATATTAAACATTTTATCTCAAATCCAAAATGCTGGAGCACAGCGGCAAATTTAAAACTGTATGCTTCACTGTCCATATGATGTGGACTATGTGTGCCTGGTAAACACATGTGGATCTGGTCAACAGTTATCACTTGTTGACCAACTACAGGAATACTGACCTCAGAGTCTCCAGTTTACAGTGGGGATTCTCCAGTCCAGCAGAGAGCAGCTTCACTCCTGAATCCTTCAGGTCATTGTTACTCAGATCCAGCTCTCTCAGGTGTGAGGGGTTTGACTTCAGAGCTGAGGCCAGAGAAGCACAGCTTTCCTCTGTGACTCGACAGCCTGACAGCCTGCAAAGAGATCATCATGATTTCACAAACACACTGTTAATTTAACACCAGTATTGTAGAAGGACAATGTCAGATGCATTTGGTTTATTATGTCAAACAACATATAGATTCATCTTCTGTCTCCTAGAATGTTATGGTCATATTGTTATACTAATGTGAACATCAAGGCATTGATTCATTATGTTTTTAATAATACATATTTTACTCTAAACTGAATATTTCTTTCTGATGATTAGTACTTAAATGTCATTTTATGTACTCACAGAGCAGCTCTGGAGGCTTTGACCACTGGCAGCAGCCTCAGAAGACCTTCCTCTGATCTGGAGTATTTCTTCAGGTCAAACACATCCAGCTCCTTTTCTGAAGTCAGCAATACAAAGACCAGAGCTGACCACTGTGCAGGTGACAGTTCTTCACTGGAGACACTTCCTGATCTCAGGTATCTTTGGATCTCCTCCACTAGAGAATGGTCATTCAGTTCATTCAGACAGTGGAACAGATTGATGGACCTCTCTGGAGAGGGATTCTCCCTGATCTTCTCCTTGATGTACTTGACTGTTTCTTCATGGCTCTGTGAGTTGCTTCTTGTCTCTGTCAGTAGACCTCGTAAGTGCTTCTGATTGGACTCCAGTGAGAGGCCCAGAAGGAAGCGGAGGAAAAGGTCCAGGTTTCCCGTCTCACTTTGTAAGGCTTTATCCACAGCACTATTGTAGAAGGAAACGTTACGCTTGTGGCTGATCCTCAAAGAAAAGTTCCTGTGTGTTGATTGAGGTTCAACCATTAGATTCTCATTGTTGTTGATGAATGAGAGGAACACATATACAGCAGCCAGAAACTCCTGAATGCTCAGATGCACGAAGCAGTACACCTTGTCCTGGTACAGCCCACATTCCTCTTTAAAGAGCTGTGTACACAATCCTGAGTACACTGAGGCTTCATTGACATCAATGCCAGCCTCTTTCAGGTCTTCTTCATAGAAAATCAGATTGCCATTCACAAGCTGTTGAAAAGCCAGTTTTCCCAGTGACAGAATGCTCTCTTTATTCCAGTGTAGACCTGTCTCTTCTTTCCCAAGATACTTTGCATTCTTCTGTTTGGTATGAAACACCACAAGGTGTGTGTACATCTCAGTCAGAGTCTTGGGCATCTCTTCTCTCTTGTCTGTACTCAACATGTGTTCAAGGACTGTTGCAGAAATCCAACAGAAGACTGGAATGTGACACATGATGTGGAGGCTCCTTGATGTCTTTATGTGAGAGATGATTCTGCTGGCCAGGTCCTCATCACTGAATCTCTTCCTGAAGTACTCCTCCTTCTGTGGGTCATTGAACCCTCGTACCTCTGTCACCTGGTCAACACATCCTGAAGGGATCTTATTGGCTGCTGCAGGTCGGGTAGTTATCCAGAGGAGAGCAGAGGGAAGCAGATTTCCCTTGATGAGATTTGTCAGCAGAACATCCACTGAGGTTGACTCTGTGACGTCACAACACATCTTGTTCTTCTGGAAGTCTAGGGGCAGTCGGCACTCATCCAGACCATCAAAGATGAACAGAACTCTGTACTTGTCGTAGTTGGAGATTCTTGATTCTTTGGTTTCCATTGAGAAGTGATTGAGAAGTTCAATCAAAGTGTGTTTTTCCCCTTTCATCATATTCAGCTCCCGAAAAGGGAATGAAAATACAAATTGGACATCCTGATTTGCTTTTCCTTCAGCCCAGTCCAGAATGAACTTCTGCACAGAGACTGTTTTTCCAATGCCAGCGACTCCCTTTGTCAGCACAGTTCTGATAAGTTTGTCTTGTCCAGTTAAGGGTTTGAAGATGTCGTTACATTTGATTGCAGTCTCTGGTCTGGCTTGTTTCCTGGTTGTTGTCTCAATCTGTCTCAACTCATGTTCATTATTGACCTCTCCTGTTCCACCCTCTGTGATGTAGAGCTCTGTGTAGATCTTATTGAGAAGTGTTGGGTTTCCTTGTTTAGCGATCCCCTCAAATACACATTGAAACTTCTTCTTTAGATTAGATTTGAGTTCACGTTGGCAAATCACAGCAAGCTCATCTGAATGAAGAAATAACACAGAGGATATTAATATTATGTCTGATTTAATGCCTACAGTATTGTAGGACTGTGTTATAATGTTTAAATTGTAATAATGTATTATCTTAACTGTCTGTATAAATGTGTAAATGTTTTCATAATGCATTACACACTGGTGTGACTGATTTATATAATTATTGGTATTATTGATGGTATTATTAATGTTGTCTCTCTCTGTCTCTCCTCTTCTCTCTGTCTAAATGAATCAACACAACACATCCCTGCTGCTACTTGATGAGGTCACTAGGTGTTGTGTTAAGGCTGCTACAATATCATTGAGTTACACAGCTACTTTAGCTGTACTTTAGCTACAGCTTTTAAATGTTTCTTATAAAACAGCATTCAACATGAGGCAGACAGCTCTTACTTTTCTCCAGTGTGTCAGCAAGCTCCTTCTGGTTCATTTTCCTCAGGACGTGCAGTGTGATCTTCAGAGCCCCCTCTCTGGCACTGCTCTCCTGCTTCTCATCTTCAGCATCCACCACTTCCTTATCCTGCTTCTGACTCTCAAAGCCTTGTGGGAGTTCTGGACTAAGAATCCTCTTGAACATCTTCAGCTCGTTCTTCACAAATGTCATAATATTCTCTTCAAGCAACTGAAATAAATAAAGTAAATAAGTTAAGCAAGAGAATACATGCTTTCTCACTAACATATTAATGAATGATTGACAGATCAACTTTACTTGAGGTAAACAAAAACAAAATGTACATAACAGGACCACATACACTGAATATGGAGGCCAGGTCTGTTTGATGACTCTGGGAAGACTGACCACTGAGAATCTCTGACTCTGATCTCTCCTGTTGGTTTCTGTGGACAAAACATCCAAGGAGTGCACACACACACACACACACACACACACACACACACACACACACACACACACACACACACACACACACACACACACACACACACACACACACACACACAGGGAGGGAATGTTGTGTTTGTTAAATATTGTTGTAGGACTATTAAAATGGAAAAAAGGATTAGCCTATGGATTATGAAATCAACCAAAATAAATGTTAAAATGGGAGGAGAAATGACTAGAGACAGTGTTGTTTAACTCACTGACCATGACCCATGAGTTCTTCTTACCTTTGTTCAGTAGAAATGTTTGTCTCTCCAAACGTTATAGGTCGATCCATAGACCAGTCACTCTTCATGGACGCACAGCTGGGTACAGGGGAGGCTGGTCTCTCCTGCTTGATTGGACTTCAACACAACAGAGACAAACATTACATCTCTCATCTACTCTGAGCTCAGACATTATCAATATGTAAAGACATTATGAAACCACTACAGACCTTTATAAAGGTTTCTAAAGGGTGTAATTTCCACTTGAACAATTCAGACTGGATTTTTCCTAATGTAAAATGTAGCAACCCCTACAAAACATTTCCATTAATTATAATCCACATAATAATGCACATTTGCTGTTGCTGCAGGATTATTTTCCTTCTGTGAGAAACTGGGTCAAATTAAGATATCATCTGTAAATGCATTCATCTTAAAATAGCTAGTTGAGACGACCACATATCACAGTCAAATATACAGGATACAAACATTACATTTCAGCTAAACAATGGATATATAGCATTTAGCAAAAAAACACATTTTCATACACATCTAAAATCAATAACAGTTATATTGAAGGTAAGCAAACATTTCTGAGATAAAAAAAACATGATGTGATGTATTTTGGAATATAAATTCTTAAACTAAATTGTCGGCTCACCTCTTAGTTTTAGAGGCAGGGCCCCCCTCCTCTCTCTCCCCAGAGAGACTCATTTTAGAGGCAGGGCCCCCCTCCTCTCTCTCCCCAGAGAGACTCATTTTAGAGGCAGGGCCCCCCTCCTCTCTCTCCCCAGAGAGACTCATTTTAGAGGCAGGGCCCCCCTCCTCTCTCTCCCCAGAGAGACTCATTTTAGAGGCAGGGCCCTCCTCCTCTCTCTCCCCAGAGAGTCTCATTTGATCACTGGCCCCTAAACAGAGATCCAGAATGTTAGTTGTGTTTAACACAGTGACAACTAGTTATTGAATGTCAATTGTTCTCTTTTATTCATTATCTCTTAGAAATAAAACATTTACTAACAGACACATCCAAACAGTCAGGTGATTTAATGCAATTACTTTCTAGGCCAATGAATACTCAAAACCCACCCACAAGGCCTGAAAACTAGCCCAAACAAATAGTCCCTGATAGGCCTACTGTAATGAATACTCAGGGAGACAATGGTGTTGAGTCAGAGGATATACTGGTCGGTACACAGAAGAAGGCTATAACTGGTTCTCACAAACGAGCTAGGAAAAAGGCTTAGTAGAGTCAAATTAATAGGCTATTTAATAGCCAACAGATGTATAATTCTCCACATTTAATGTCAGTTTTATTGTTGAGTTTTTCTCACAACAGAAGCACATGAGGAAGCTCCATAACTTTCATTTCAAAAGTGACCCAAGAACTGAGCATGTTGTAAAAACCATCGCATTATATGGTTTTCCATAAACAAAGTGGACATTAGAATGCAGTTTAAACCTCCTCGGAGTGAATTGATCTAATGCGCTCTAGAACGCCTAAAGTCGTTTTCCTGGGCTTTGTAGCCTTATATCTTGATGCGCATCAGTTATAGAGGGTTAATATGTTTTATGGAAAAAGGGTTGTAAAATAGGTGTCTCCTTAATGACAATATAAATAACATGTAGGCCGACTGATTAGTTTCCACGTTGAAAACTGCAGTCTGTCAGCAACTCAGCTCAAGTAGCAGTTCTATTAACTAGTAATATCTCATTCCAGGTATTCAATCACATACTCTGTCCTTTAAAAATAGATTATTGTTCAGAAATATAAAAATACTCACTTTTTTTTCTAGTTCTCTCCATATAGCGTTTTCTACTTTGTCGTCTCAAAATGGATCCTGTCGTCTCAAAATGGATCCTGTTAGTGACGTGTCATGCGCAAAAGATGCGGCTCTGAGAGCCGATGCTTTGTAGTGAATCAGAAGAGCCGGCTCGCATCGAGTGAGAGCCGGCTCCCAGTTTTTTTCCTTTCGCTGCGTGCTTACAGGCAGAACTGTGTTTTGATTGGTCAGCAATCGCATCGCGGCCAATCAGATGTGAGGATATGGGATCATACCATTATGTAAAAACAGAGAGGGGGGTGAAGTGAAGCGGCACTCCACTGCAAGTTAATGAGTCGTAACAACGTTAATAACGACACTGTCTGTCAGATAGCGGTGAGGAGAGTGTGTGAGTCGTAACTATGAGTGACACCCGAAAGAGAAGCAGCATCTGGCTCCAGTTTAAAGACAATGGAAACAACAAAGCAGAGTGCGTTCACTGCAAGATGAAAATTACTTTAAGAGCAGGTTCCACCACAAACCTGCATAGACATATGAGAACTGTCCATCCTACAGTGCAGTTAGAGGAGAGAGGGCAAGCTAGCACCCCATCTACAGATCCTGGTGTGTCTCATCCCCAAAAAACAGCAACTGCAGCAGCATCTACTGGCTTCCCCACACATGCAGGTATAACCTCTCCTACTGCAGCTCAAAGCAAAATAAGCCAGTTTATACCCAAAGTGATGACCCCATCCAAACAGCACAGCATTGATGTAGAGCTAGCTAAAATGATAGCTACTGATTTCCAACCCTTTTCAATTGTGGAGGACAGAGGTTTTAAAAGTTTTGTCAAAACTTTAAATCCCACATACACTCTTCCCAGTAGAAAAACATTGTCCCAAACAACAATACCTAAACTATATGACACAGAACGGGCATTATGGCAAGTAAGGGTGAAACAAGCTCCATCAGTTTGCCTGACAACTGACTGCTGGACCTCCAGAACAACCTGCTCTTTCATGGCTGTCACTTGCCATTTCATTGAAAATTACAAGATGACATCTTGCCTTTTGGACTGCTTTGAGTTCACAGAGAGACACACTGCAGAAAACCTAGCAGATGAGCTAGTAAGAGTGGCAAGTAGAGGACAAAGTAGTGTGCTGTGTGAGTGACAATGCAGCAAACATCACCAAAGCCATAAAAATTCTTAAGTGGACCCATCACCCATGTCTGGCACATACACTAAACCTCATGATTAGAGATGCCCTAAAGGTGGTCAAACCAACCGTGGATAAGGTGAAGGCTGTTGTGGAGTTTTTCCACAAAAGCACAGTTGCAACACAGAGGCTAAAGTCCACACAGTGCCAGATGGGGATGCCTGAACTGAGGCCCAAACAAGAGTGTGCCACCAGGTGGAACTCAACATTTTATATGTTGAAACGAATTCTTGAAACAAAAGATGCCATCATCTCCACCCTGGCCCTCATCAACGCACCAGTTGATGCTCTATGTCAAGAGGAATGGGAGCTGGTGAAAGAGGTCTGCACCGTCCTGCAACCATTTGAGGAGGTGACTGTGGAAATAAGTGCAGACAGGTACCTTGGACCATTTTTTTTCACTACTACCATTCAGTCACTATTATACATTGCAGAAACAATACAGTATAATGTGCCACATATAATATGCCACATACTTTAAAAAAAGCTTCATTTTAAAAGTTGCTGTTTCTCTCCCTCAGCTATGTTTCTGCCTCAAAAATGCTCCTGCTATGCAAAGGTTTGCAGCGTGTGACAGCCCAACAGACTGTAACCATGCAGAAAGGGAAAGAATTGGTTGCAGCTCTTTGTTCAGCCATGGACCGGAAATTTCTGCGTATGGAGTACAACACTGTCCACTCAGAAACCACATTATTGGATCCTAGGTTTAAAAAACTTGCATTCAATGACAACAGAGCTGTTGATGAGGCACTTCAGAGAATTAGTGCAGCAGCAAGATGCACCCCTAGCAGCCAGCCAGCTCCGCCATTAGAAGGCCAAGTGTATGAGGAACCACAAACCTCTGTTGTTTGGAGGCTTTTTGATGAAAGAGCTACAGGAGATGCTACAAGAAGAAATCCTACAGCTGATGCTATACTGGAGGTGAGGTCTTATCTTGAGGAGCCCATCATCCAACGAGCAGAAGACCCACTGAGCTGGTGGCAGGCCAAGGCCTCAGTCTTTCCACGCCTGGCGAAGGTGATGGAAGGGAGACTGTGTATTGTGGCAACATCGGTTCCTTCAGAGAGAATCTTCTCAAAAACAGGGCAGATAATCTCAGAAAGAAGAAATAGGATCAGTCCATCAAAGCTGAGGCATCTGATTTTTTTGAATGCCAATCTTCACTGAGGACATTAATACTGTTTGCTTGAGTTGGGTTCTAGTTCTGTTCTAGTTCAATTCTGTTTATTTGCTGTTTTTTTGTTGTTAATTTGTGCAAAAAATGTTTGATTAAAATGATTAAAAACAAAAGAATGCTTTTGTAACAAAATAAATGCATAAAAACACTGCACATGAAAGGGTTTTCAACACACAAACCATTTTTTGTTTTTTAAAGTTAGGGTAAAATAAAGGCCTACAAAAAAATCCTAAATTAAGAGCCGTTCAGGAGTCGAAAGAGCCGGCTCTTCTTTGGGAGCTGAGCCAAAAGAGCCGGCTCTCGGAAAAGAGCCGAACTTCCCATCACTAGATCCTGTACAAAATAAACACTTTCACTTTCTTTTTCCTCTCAGCATCTCCCCACCCTCATAATAAAGTGTTTTATTGGTATCTTCCACTAGATGGCAGTAAATACCTGCTGTAACTAGACTTTACAACAGTATGTGTTCGGTTTCTTGGTCCTGGTGACTCCTGGGAAGTGTTTCAGAGGAGGAATGCTGACCTAGGATCAGGTCCCCCTGCCCATGTAATATTATTCATTATGATCTAAAAGGCTAAACTGATCCTAGATCAGCACTCCTACTCTTTTTTTAAAACGGTCACAGGTGACTCCTCAAGATGAGGCTCATGATTTATAAGTTATATTGTTTAAAAGAGCCTTTGGGGGATTTTTGAGATCAGGTCATCCTCATCTGAAACCCTTAGACTACAAAGGTCGCGCCCCTATGGAAATAAAATAAAATATCCCGGAATTTCCATACGTACAAAAAGCATATGTATCTCTTATTTTGTGCACATATGTTTAGATCCCGGTTAGTGAACATCTGTCTTTTGACAAGATAATCCATCCACCTGACAGGTGTGTTATATCAAGAAGCTGATTAAACAGCATGATCATTACATAAAGCAACAGTGAAATGTATTCGTGTTGAGGATAAAACAAAACCTATCCCACTCTTTCCAGACAACCACCTTTCCTCCTAATTTGTATTAATTGTTGTTCCATAACGAAGCAGAGCTTGTCAGGAAAGGTGAAGATGCCTGTCTCTTATTTATTTAACACCATATTTCTTAGTATGGGGCATTATGGGATTCTGCAGGCCCACATTTAAGTGTTGAATCAGATAATATGATGCTCCAAATGGGGCATTAAGTTCTTCTTCCATGTCAACCCAAATTGACCAATTAGAGTTGTCAATAAAGAGAGTCTATTTGGACAGTTATAAAAGCTTCTTGCTATAATGACATGTTAGGGAGCTTTAATCCTCCCTTCTAAGTCTCAGTCTGTAATCTAGCTTGGTTCATCCTTGCCCTTTTAATAGTCCACATGAATCATTGTGTCTATGGTGTTAAAGGTGTAGGCAGGTATGGACAGTGGAAACATGCTGATGACGTCATTCAGTTCAGCCATTGAAGGTCCCGTCCTACCACCACCTCTCCTCGTCTAAAACAAGTCTTAATTTGAATAATGGAGGTCGGACCCACCGATGGGAATCTAGCCACAATATGGATTTGCCACAATAGTGGTCGCTGGGGAGGAGGTTCTGATGGACGGCACAGTGCTGCTGATGACACCTAGCTAGATAGTTAGCTAGCTAACTATAGCTACTGAAACAGATTATGTTGGTTCGTAAATGTATTTCAATTCATCAGGGGTGTTGCAGTTCCTTCAGAACCCTTAGCGAGGCTACGATTCTATAAGGAAATGAATAATGAAGTTCAACGCTAGAGAGATGAGAGTTGCAGGCTCATGTCTATCAGAGCAGAGAGCTGGGAAAGATCATAGAAAGGGAATCTCATTCTAGTTTTGTGAGAGAAACTGAAACGCTTCTTACACTGCCACGGTCTCAAACATAGCATTAGTTAGTTTAGTTACAATGTTGCACTTGCTGTTTTTGGTTTTAGGCTGGTTTTCTGTACAGCACTTTGTGACATCTGCTGATGTAGAAAGGGCTTTTTAAATACATTTGATTGATTGATTGATTTATTAATATGTAGTTAGTATCCCCTTTTCTGCTCTAACAGCCTCCACTCTGCTGGGAAAGCTTTCCACTAGATGTTGGAACATTGCTGCGGGGACCATTTTCCTGTCCTGCTAAGCATCCAAAATGTAACGAGTTCCTTTGGGTGTCTGGGAAAATGTATGGAGTAAAAAGTACTTTATTATCTGTAGTAATGTAGTGAAGTAAAAGTAAAAGTAGTCCAAAATATACATAGTAAAGTACAGATACCCCCCCAAAAACTACTTAAGTAGTACTTTAAAGTATATTTACTTAAGTACTTTACACCACTGCCCTAATGAACACAACCTAGGAGTGTATATCATGATGGAAGCATCATGGACTTCCCCCAGGACACTAGACAGACAGCTGACAAGTGTGCTTATGACAGAGCCAGGCAGGAAAAGCATCAGAATCGGTCAGTAGGCTAACTCTTGGCCAGACATTAAAGAACAAGCCTGCCCTGCCCTGCACACTCTCTGAGTTGTGGGTTGTTATAGGTCATAGTTCACAGATGGGCTGTGTGCAAATGTGGGCCATTCGTGAAAGATATGTTCACTACTTTGCTCTCAGAGTTATGTAACGTTGTGGTGTACCATGAGAACCAGATCTAGAAACATAGGTAGATTGTCAAAGTAAACGTTAGCGCCAGGCAGATAGGTAACAGTGGCCTTCCCAAACTCGCACTTTGCCAAGTTCAGGGTTAGAGAAGCAGCTGCCAAACGTTCACATACTTCCCTTAGAGTGTTAACATGATCTGACCATTCAGATGAATAAATCACTAGATCATCAAGGTAGGCACTACAATTGGGAACGTCTGCTAATGCTGAGTTAACCAGACGCTGGAAAGTGGCTGGTGCATTCCGCATCCCAAAAGCCATTACAGAGTATTGTAGAAAGTTGTCTGGGGTCACAAAGGCAGAAATCTTAGAAGCACGTGAGGTTAATGGAACCTGCCAGTAACCTTTTAAAAGATCTAACTTAGTTACATAAGTAGCAGCACCAACAGTGTCGATACAGTCTTCCAGTCTGGGTAACGGGAACGAATCTGGCATTGTGACAGAATTTACCTTCGATAATCCGTACATAACCTGGACGTACCATCAGGTTTAGGAACCAGAATACAAGGAGAACCTGGCTACTTGGTGTCAGGTCATTCTCCAACAAATATCTCACCTCATCCCTCATTATCTTCCTTTTAGAAGCGTTTATACGATATGGGTGTTGCTTGATAGGTGCAGCATTTCCAACATTAATGTCATGTCCCAACACATTTGTGCGAGTAGGAACGTCATTAAAGAGACATGGAAAACTGTGTAGTAGCCTCACAATATCGTCTGCCTGTCCATCCGTTAAATGAACCAGACTTGACTGGAGAGACAGTAGCATTTCTGAGTTGTCTAATCTAACGCACCTCTAATCCATCTCCATCAACATCATTAACATGACAGCCCACGATCATAGCAGTAGAAGCAGATGAGACAGCAGTACCTGCCGCTGTTTCTCAACTATCTAACTGGGTGATGGGTCGGGTGTGGTATGCTTTCAACATGTTCATGTGGCACACACACGAGACTGGCGTTTTCTATCAGGAGTTTGAAGCACATAATCAGTTTCACTTAATTTATTTTCAGTTCAATAAGGACCAGAGAAACGAGCTGACAGTGAAGATCCTGGAACAGGCAATAACACCAGAACTTGGTCACCCGGCTGTAGTGGACGAGAAACAGCCTGTTTATCATAGTGTCTTTTCATACTCCTCTGTGAGGAAGACAGAGCTTCCTTTGCGAGAGCACAGGCTTGGTGTAGGCGCTCACGAAAGCGACTAACGTAGTCCAACACATTATCATCTCCCGCACACAAGTCTTGGGACAAAAACTGTTCTTTAAGGACTCTCATTGGTCCTCTCACTGTGTGACCAAACACTAGTTCAGCCGGGCTGAACCCTAGGGACTCCTGTACAGTTTCACGAGCAGCAAACAAAACTAGAGGAACTCCCTCATCCCAATCTTTCTCAGATTCCAAACAATATTTACGTAGCATAGACTTCAGTGTCTGATGCCAACGCACCCTGAGACTCTGGGTGATATGCGCTTGACATCACAAAAAACAAAAATGTTGCTTTTTGCAGTAGTTCATTATCTTTTATTTTACAGGAGTCTGGCCAAGAACACTCCGAATTATCGGGCAGTTCCTGCTTTAATACATCAGCCATGCGACAGACATCCACTCCTGTGAAAGCAAGTCCTGCAAAGTACACAACCCCTGAAAAGGTTGTGAAGTTATCCTTTCCAGAATATGTATTGCACACCGACACAGAACTTGAGCAAGTCCGACAACAGTACTTTGAGTTGTCGAAGAGAGGCGAACAGCGCAACTGCCAGATGTCAAAGGAGCTCAGATGCCAGATGTCAAAGGAGCTCAGATGCCGGCTCATTCGAAACACCATGACCAGTATGATTGTAATCCTGAGGGCAAAGGGGGATGGAGAATCACACAGATACCCATCAAAGCCAGAAATTACAGCAATGGCAAAGAGACTAGTACTGTACTACCCCATGCTGCAGGACCAAGGCCTCCATACATGGGTAAGTGAAATGCACCCAGTTTGATGACGGTTTCATGTTGGACATTTTTAGCGATTTGAAAAATTGATTGAATGTCTTGTGCAGGTCACTGTGTACAGACAGCTTTACAAAAGATTGCAACATGTGAGATCCCCCCAAAAAAGAACTCCAGATGGGAGACATTCAAAGAGGTGAGCTGTAACTAATGATTATTTTCATCAAAGATTCATCTGTTAATCATTTTCAAGGTTAATTGATCAGTTGTCTGGTCAATATAAAGTTAATAATGTCCTCAAAAGTCTTGTTTGATCCATAACCTAAAGATGATAATTTCACTGTCATAGCGGACTAAAGAAGATAGAATATATTCACATTTGAGAAGCTTAAATCATATTTGGACATAAAAAATAAAAATGACTCCAAATGATCAATCATGTCAATGTCCTGGGTGATCTGTCTCTAGTGTTTCCTCACTTCCCGGTTTTAATGAGTGCTGTTATTTTAGTGTTTGACTACAAAGTCATTGCTTTGGATGTGTGTGGGGATATTGCTTTTTATTACGAAGCACTTTGTTACATTTTGTTTGTATGAAAAGTGCTATACAAATAAAGTCAGATGGATTGATTGATTTAGTAGTTGACAACTAATTGATTAAGTGACTAATCTTTGCAGCTCTACAAAGAGCCGCTGTCTTGATCAGTCAACAGACTGATGAAATGGGTTCAAGTGACTCAACAATCATTCTAGATGGGTCAACAGAAGGAAGTGGCAGCCCAGGCTCAGACAGTAAAGAAAGTCACTTAGAAGGTGAGTTTCAACACAGCATTTACATATTTTTGCCCTTGTGAGGTATTTATATTTTAGATAAACTAATAAACCCACTTTATTGGTCAAGATGACAGTCCTGACATGACAGAAGTAAAAGACATCAGAGGATAGGTATTTACACTACATGTGTACTGTTTTATTATCAATTTATTAACATTATTGTAGAAATTAAGTTTTAACAGAAATCTGGTATTAATAAAAAGCTGGTATTGTATCATTTTGAACAGCTGGGTACATCAGTACATTTTAGTATCAGTCTACTGTGCAACATGACTTTCTATAACCTCTCCAGCAGAGCAAATAATGTTATGTATTTAAAACCCATGTGTCTCATTAGTGGCATTTTGCTCTTTTTAATTGAATGTAATTATTGGTTCCAAAATACCGAAAAGATCCTTAAAGTACTTTATCCTATCAGAAATATGTGTGTGTTATGTTTTTAAGGAAAAAGAAGATCCCAAAGCCTACCTGAAGAAGCACCCTCTGCCCTGTCCAGTCCTGATGGTGAGTTTGTCCAACTGCCTCATGACTGTGTGTAGTGGGGGGGTGTGCATCTTTGTAGGGGTGTACTTGTGTGCCTACATGCAATTGTATGTGATTGCATGACCATATGAGTTGAGCTAATAGTTCTCATGCATTATTATACAAAAAAATATATATATTATTTTTTTATGGCATTTAAATGGTTAAAATTCCCAAACTGAATAGGTATTTGGTAGTTAGGATCAGGGCTGATATTTGTTAAAAGATTTCATTCCATGAAAGTTTAATATTAATGTATGATTTTTATGGCAGTTTTGAAATATTTTTTTCATGCAACAACATGAATATTTTTGTGTCTTCCAGCTAACAAGTCTGCAGATGTTGACAGTCCAGACACCAGTCCAGCAACCTTGGCCAAGCATTACAAGACCCTACAATCTTTGTTTAAAAGAAAAAATCCAAACCACCAGGATGTCTCTCATCTCTTGGATTTGGAATTTGTAGCCAGAAGAGCATTCATTGATTCAAAAACCGTTCGCGAGGAGGACAGACACGAGAAGATTCTAGATGCATATCCTTGTTTCAAGGACGTTGGACATGTAAGTCACTATTGACTGCATGATTTAAACCATGGTATCACAAACAATGTTTAAAATACCAATTATATTCAAATGTCTGTATTGGTATATTTGATATTTCATAGGTGATGGAGGAGCTTAAACACATTTTGGATGCGGATAATACCAACTTCATCAATGAACTAAAGGGAAGATGGCATGACTTCTGCCAGAAGGTGCAGTTTGTTGGTGTATGGAAAAAGGTGCTGAAACCATTCCCAATGGGACAAAGGTAAGGAATGCTGTTTTCCTGTTATTAGTGAATAGGGTTTAGGGTGGACCTTCAGGCATGTTAATTGTCAAGTACATGAGCTAGTGTTTTGTTGTCCTTCTTTTTCGTCCCATTATTTGCTGATTTCTATTTTTTTTAATTATTGTGTCTGTTGTATACCTTTTATCAGATTTGACCTTGTGTAAGTAATGAATCATTTCCTGTACAGCTGAACAGGCTCTTGAGATCCTACGTGTGCTGTCATCACTGTTCCCCTCCACCTCTGCTCCTCCAAAGAGGGTACGAGATGCGAGTGAGGCTCTGGTGCATGTCCTCGAGGTGAGCTGTGTAAAATGTTGCAGGATCGTTTTGACTGCAGTATCGGAAAAATATATAACTGAAGGTGCTGCCCCTGACGACTCCCAATGTATTTCCTATTCACATACTGTATGTTCTAAGCCTTCAAAGACACCTAAACATTTGCTTTTAGAAAGAGGATTTTCACTGGGTAGATTTCTTGGCTGTGTCACAGTATGTACAAAAATGGGTGCATTACATGGTAGCAGGTTTTATCACCCGAATGATAACCAAGCAAGACTAGCCTAGCCTTGGTTTTTACTTCTTTTGGAAGGCTAGACATGTGTAAACAGTAAATGCATTGGGGATAGTTAAAAACAGCACTTTCAGATGGAGCTTTCTCAGTACTGTAACTTTTGTCAGAATGTTGCTTTAAGTTATGTGTTTGTAAACAAGCCTCTACCCTAGGTTCCAAATGACCAAAATGCATTATCCTGACAGAAGGAGGTCTGTGTTATGTGTTACAGGAAGGAGAAGACCCCGATTCCTACTTGAAGAAACTCCCTCTCTCCTGCCCAGTCCTGATTGTCGGTCCGTCCAACTTCCTCCTAGCGGTAGGAGATGTGGCAATAACCACCTTTCCAAAAGACAAGCTTACCGAGAGTGCTTTATACCTTATGGCCTACTATTATACCCTACACCTGACTTATCCAAAGTGTGTAGCCACTCTGCTTTCAGTCATACAGACGGAGGTCCTCTTAGACACAATGCATGAGAGAGATCTCACATCGTCTTACAAGAAGAGCATGGCCCAGTGGAAAGCTTTTATTGGCCAATAAAACCAGTGGTCAGATATGTTGTTAGGATAGCACTTCCTCTCTCCCTCCAAGGGTTCTACAGTCCATGTTCATTGCTATTGATTCTTGGTCTGAATTTGGCTAAGTTAGCCCAGTGTTAATTTGGGGTGCACGACAATATTAGCCAACATGCCGTTATCCTGTGATGTTATATTGTGTGTGTGTTGTTTGCACAATTCAGTGCAGATTCTGCTTAGTTTGAAGTTTATTTTAACTTTTCAGTAAATATAGAGTTTAAATAACTAATTGTCTGTTCAGCAGATGCAGTCACTAATTTAGACACATCTACTGTGAAAGAGTAAACTGACTAAGCAGTTAAGTTGGGATAAAATATTAACATAGTGGTATCGGTTATTGTCCAGTTGAGTTGTAAAATATTAACATAGTGGATATCGGTTATTGTCCAGTTGAGTTGTAAAATATTAACATAGTGGTATCGGTTATTGTCCAGTTGAGTTGTAAAATATTAACATAGTGGTATCGGTTATTGTCCAGTTGAGTTGTAAAATATTAACATAGTGGTATCGGTTATTGTCCAGTTAAGTTGTAAAATATTAACATAGTGGTATCGGTTATTGTCCAGTTGAGTTGTAAAATATTAACATAGTGGTATCGGTTATTGTCCAGTTGAGTTGTAAAATATTAACATAGTGGTATCAGTTATTGTCAGGTTGAGTTGTAAAATATGAACATAGTGGATATCGGTTATTGTCAGGTTGAGTTGTAAAATATTAACATAGTGGTATCGGTTATTGTCCAGTTGAGTTGTAAAATATTAACATAGTGGATATCGGTTATTGTCCAGTTGAGTTGTAAAATATTAACATAGTGGTATCGGTTATTGTCCAGTTGAGTTGTAAAATATTAACATAGTGATATCGGTTATTGTCCAGTTGAGTTGTAAAATATTAACATAGTGGATATGGTCTAGTATGGTGCATCCTTAAGGATGATGTTACAATGGTTAATGGTGTATTGAGGGACTAGTTGTTCATGTTAAGCTCAGAACCTTTCATTTGAATGTTACAATATTAATCATTTGTATTAAGAATGAATGTCACAGGTGGAGCAGTTTTAGTGTGTCTAGTGTGTCTAGATGCTGTGAGTGTGTCTGTGCAAAGCACAGATTTTGTACGTGTATTGAGGGGCACATTGGTCAGAGGTTTGGACCTGACCTTAACTCACTCACATGTTTGGCATGTTCTGCTATGTTTTCATATTGCAGTTCCATAAATACTGTGAGACAAAATGTTGAGAATAATGAAGCTGTTTCCCTTTTATGAAGTCCTCTGGGACTTTTTGCTGTTTAAATAAAAAAGTTGGTTAAATGCAAGTCTTATAAGTAGTAGTTAATGTCTTGAATCTAGTAGGTAAATGTCTTGAATCTAGAACAGTATTACTTTTGTAGAGCTTACAATAAGGTAAATACACTTGAGATGATGACAGGATGGTAAATTATGGCTTATTATGGCAAAAGAGCACTGCCTAATACGAGTCAGGAATGCTAACTTCAAGACATTTTGTCTCAAAATGCCAGTTTCCATTCTTATTTCAAGTTGGTGGTGACTTAAATCTAGAACAGTGTAACAATTATAGAACTACATTTTTTTTCAATACACTTGAAACAAACAGGATGACACATTTTTGAGCATGACAGCTAATTTCAAGATCACTCATATCTTGTAAGGCTTAAATATAATGTCTTATTTCAAGAAATCTTACCAAGAGAATTTTCACTTGTTCCATTGGCAGATTTTTTTGCTTATTACAAGCAAAAATATATTGTATTTTTTTTTGCTTATTTTTGGAGTGGCCTTTTTTCCAGTGCAGCTTAAAAGTATGTGTTGCTATGGTGATTTTATGAAGTAAACAAACAACAACCGGTAGAAAACAACTCTATCGGTCTAAGTCACTGCATCTCAGTGCTGGAGGCGTCACTACAGACCCTGGTTTGATCCCGGGCTGTAACACTTTACATGTCGCGTTTATATTATTTTTATAGATGGGGAGGTTACTAAAAGCATAGAGGAAGAAGAACATATCAATATGGAGTCTATAGGTCAGCCCAGAGGAATCCCTAATACATTTAAAGCTAGGAGTGAAATCTCAGCTGGTTTTAATTCAATTCTTGGTTGGATATTGCTTAATAAAAACATGTAACAATGATTGATGGACACAAGTGATGGTGCTACTGACCTTCTGAACTTATATCCAGTTCATTTCTATCTTAGGGAAGATGATGCAAAGCTGACTATGTCCTGAGATGTCAAATGGGGGACAAGTTGTGAGAGTGAATTATGTGTGTTTGGAATTCATATTATAGATATTGAATTGTTTATTATTATGATAATGTTGTGGCATAGTAACACTGTTATTGAATAACTACACTGATGACTGCTACTGGTGATAGCACTGAAAAGTTGTCAGATTCCTCCTGAATAATTGACTTGCTTTATGTGTCTGTAACTTAGGGGTGTCATGTTACAGTTATCTAAGGATCATGCCCTTATCTTTATAGCAGGTTTTAGAGCTTACACTAAAATAGTTGCAGGAGATGGTGAGTAAAGAACCATGTTTTGGGGTTTTGTATTCAGGATGTGGTTATAAGGGTTTTATTGTAAACACTGTTGATTTCTTCTGATGTTATAAGGGTTTTATTGTAAACACTGTTGATTTCTTCTGATGTTATAAGGGTTTTATTGTAAACACTGTTGATTTCTTCTGATGTTATAAGTAACTAAATAATAATGGTTAAATTAAGTCAGGTCTTCCCATTGTAATATTTCAGTAGAACATTCGTATGAAAAAGTTTGGGCACCCCTGACAATTTCCATGATTTCCATTTATAAATAATTGGGTGTTTGGATCAGCAATTTCATTTTGATCTATCAAATAACTGATGGACACAGTAATATTTTATTTCAGTAGTGAAATGAAGTTTATTGGATTAACAGAAAATGTGCAATATGCATCAAAACGAAATTAGACAGGTGCATACATTTGGACACCCCAACAGAAAAATCACATTAATATTTAGTAGAGCCTCCTTTTGCTAAAATAACAGCCTCTAGACCAGTGCTTCTCAATCTTTTTTCAATAACGTAATCCCTATCAAATGTTTCCTCAGCCAAGTACCCCCTGACCGGCCCCAATCATTAGAGATAGAAATAAAAGATATGACTACGATATAGTGATGTGCCATCATTATGAGATTTATTAAACATTGTAAATGAAAAACATTTGCAATAATAAACATTTGCAATAATAAACAATGTATAATTACCCATCATGCAGTTTAAGTACCCCATGACTGGCCCCAAACATGTTGATAAAAGAAACCTATATAAATAATATATATACAGTGTGTATATATATATGATGTTTATAACATTTTAGCTCAAAAACACTTGTAATAATAAACAACAAACTAAGCTGCACTTATAATTTAGTGCGAAACGTGCTTGTGCTTCACTGAGGATCTTGGTCATCCTCGGTGGCAGGGAGGACACAGCAGTGATCAGACTTTTTTCCAGGCCCAGTCTGTTTCTCTGCTTTGTTTTGATCACAGTCATTGCAGAAAATGCTCAGGGTACTCCTTTTTTACACACACCCAAAACTGCGTTAGAGTGGAGTTTTCATATTTTATCCGTAGGCCATAGTCAGATGACACATCCAAGAGTTTTTCCTGGTGACAGAGAGGGAGCTTGTTTCTGCTTTCTTCTGACAAAATAAATGGGTTTCTCACCCAACTGAGCTGTGGAGATTTCTCCTCCATGTCAGGAAAGTAGAACGTGGGTGTCCTTGCCCTGCAGACACACATTCAGCTCATTCAATTTGCTGAATATATCTGCCAGATAGCACAGTTTTGCAAGCCAATCTTTATCTTCAAACAGGGTGGCATATGGAGATCTTTGCTCTGACAAAAAGGTGTGCACCTCCGCCCGTAGTTCCAACAGCCTGTTCAGTGTCCTCCCTGGAGATAGCCAGCGCACTTCTGTGTGTAGCAGCAGTTGTGTGTGTTCAGCTCCCATGTCCTCACAAAGGCGGTGAAACAGTCGTGCATTGAGTGGCCTTGACTTAATAAAGTTAATCACTTTAATGCTGTCATTCAAAACGTCATGCAACACAGGACTTCTATTTGTGGATGCCAGTGCTTCCCTGTGTATGACACAGTGATTCCACTGCACTTCTGGATGTTTATTTCTAATACGCGCCATGAGCCCTTTAACACGGCCTGTGATTGACGCAGCTCCGTCAGTGCAGACACTCTTGCAGTTTCTCCAGTCCAGCTCGTTTTCAATGAAGTAATGATCCACAACATTAAAAAGGTCCTCTCCTGTTGTTTTCCCCTCTAAGCTCTTGCAGAAAAGTACATTTTCATAAATGTCGTCGATATCCACATACCTCACAAAAGCAATGAGCTGTGCCTCGGTCGACTCATCAAGCTGGAGTGAAAATGCTTCACCAAGTTTTCCCACAACTTGTTCAACAATATCCGCTCCCATTCTTTCTATTCTGCGGGAAACGGTGTCATTAGACAAAGGCACCGTTTTTAATTTATCCGCTGCATTTTTGTCCAGCGTTGTCTCAGCGGCTGGGAGTAGCGGCTGGGAACAGCGGCTGGGAGTAACAGGTCCTCATCGATCGTGAACGGCTTTTTTGCTTTAGCCACGAGCAGTGACACCGCATATGACGCCTGTAGTGCTTTGGCTGATGTTGTGGAGACTTTTCGCATTGTTTCCTGCGATGATCTAAACTCAGCAAGTTTCCTCTTGAAAAATTCTGGTGGCTTTCCAACATGACACTGATGTTTGGTGCTGAGATGTCTCTGGAGGTGCGCCGGTTTCATCGAGCTGTTAGCTAGTTTCTCCCCACAGAAAAAACACAATGCCTGGGGAGGGTTGCCGTTTGTTGCCGTGAATCCCATCAAAACATACCCCTCCTGATATTGACGGTATTTTGTTGGCTCCACTTTGGCTTTCTTTTTTTCTTCATCCTCCCCGTTCTCCGCTGTAGTATTGCTACGTTTTAACCAGGATTTCATTTAAATGTCTGTTTGTTTCCAGTAAAGCAACTGGCTTCCCGCTCGGCGTGATTCAAATTCTTCTTCTCTGATTTAGGTAGTTTACAATCACATTTAAAATAGAAATTTATATAAAAATGTGGTTTACATAAACATTTTATTAAACTTATTTTCGTATGATATTTTTAGTAATCATGGATGATTTTGTATATCTTTTAAATTAATTATTAATTATTATTATTATTATTTTTTTTTTATTATATATTTTTTTATAAATCTCACGTACCCCCTACAGTACCGCAACGTACCCATAGGGGTACGCGTACCCCCATTTGAGAATCACTGCTCTAGACGCTTCCTATAGCCTCTAATGAGTGTCTGGATTCTGGATGAAGGTATTTTGGACCATTCCTCCTTACAAAACATCTCCAGTTCACATAGGTTTGATGGTTGCCGACCATGGACAGCCCACTTCAAATCATCCCACAGATTCTCAATGATATTCAGGTCTGGGGACGGTCATGGCCATTCCAGAACATTGTACTTGTTCCTCTGCATAAATGCCAGGGTAGATTTTGAGCAGTGTTTTGGGTCGTTGTCTTGTTGAAATATCCAGCCCCGGCGTAACTTCAACTTTGTGACTGATTCTTCAACATTGTTCCCAAGAATCTGCTGATATTGAGTGGAATCCATGCGATCCTCAACTTTACCAAGATTCACAGTACCGGCACTGGCCACACAGCCCCACAGCATGATGGAACCCCCACCAAATTTTACTGTGGGTAGCAAGTGTTTTTCTTGGAACGCTGTGTTCTTTTGCCGCCATGCATAACGCCCCTTGTTATGACCAAATAACTCAATCTTTGTTTCATCAGTCCACAGCTGGCTTGTCCAAATGTGCGTTTGTGGCGTGTGTGCAGAAAAGGCTTTTTCCACGTTACTCTCCCGTACAGCTTCTCCTTGTGCAAAGTGCGCTGAATTGTTGAACGATGCACAGTGACACCATCTGCAGCAAGATGATGTTGTAGGTCTTTGGAGGTGGTCTGTGGGCTGTTTTTGACCGTTCTCACCATCCTTCTCCTTTGCCTCTCCGATATTTTACTTGGCCTGCCACTTCTGGCCTTAACAAGAACTGTGCCTGTGGTCTTCCATTTCCTCACTATGTTCCTCACAGTGGACACTGACAGCTTACATCTCTGCGATAGCTTTTTGTAGCCTTCCCCTAAACCATAATGTTGAACAATCTTTGTTTTCATCTGATTTAATTTCATACAACTTAATATTGCTACACTAAAAATCTTTGTCTGGACAATACCCCAGTACTCAGCTTTTATTAGAAAATGAATGGCATGCCACTGTGATCATTTTCTGTGACGACAGAGTCAATTATTATGCAGCCTCAGAGGGGTGCCCAAACTTTTTCATACGACTGTATATGTATATAGTGTTGGGTTTCCAACTATAAATGTCTATTGACAGGCTCTTATCAATTTGGTTCTTTGGGAGTATGAGCAGGTGCTGTCCTGAGAGTTTGTACTATTGCTGGGGTTTCGCCGCTCAGTACCAAAGGGGTGTAGACAACTCAGGACCAAAGGTTTTGAAACGATAGTGGAAAACGGTTAAGAGGTGGTAATCAGCCTACCCGTGAGGGAGGGGCTATGTATGCTATGTGACCACGAATGTGTATAAGAAGCGCAAAGGAGTCTGGGAAGATCAGAAGTCTCTGGAGGCTCCTCTGCTTTTGTTGCTTGCAGTAATATAACAGTCTATGTTACTTTTCCAAACTTTGGAAGTGCTTTATTTTTAAGAGAAAGAGGAAAGATGTTCTACAACATGGGTTATGAGACAGACAACCCCCACTACATTGATGTATTGTTTTATGTAGCCTATTATTTAGTCTTTATTCAACCTGCCATCTACCCTCCTGTGGACTGTGGGTTATGAGACAACCCCCGCATCACTAGCTTGATGTTCTGCAGCCTTGTAAAGATAAGGAGGGGATGACTGGGAGGCAGGTTGGAATTTATTGTCATGAATCTTGTTCTGGAGGCAGTTCTGCAAAGTGGTCACTAGCTGGCACAGGCACAAAGTAATACAATCAGATTTTAATCACAACTTTAACCTTAACCACACTGATAATCCTTACCTTAATTTAACACCATAAAACACTATTATTTTACACTAATGTTTACCATGTAGACAATGTTGACTTTGCATATCTAGAGGAAATTGCACAGTTCTGCCTCCTAGGCAAGATTCATGACAAACGTCAACCTGCGACTGGGAGAGGCAACGTAACATCAATAACAAAATAGTTTTCACTATTAACATTTTATTCTGGTTTCAAGTATGTTTTATTATGAAAAGTACAATATATACATGTACAATGATGGATCATATGTCCATATATAATGGTACAATCATGGAGCATATGTCCATATATAATGGTACAATGATGGAGCATATGTCCATATATAATGGTACAATGATGGCGCATATGTCCATATATAATGGTACAATGATGGAGCATATGTCCATATATAATGGTACAATGATGGAGCATATGTCCATATATAATGGTACAATGATGGAGCATATGTCCATATATAATGGTACAATGATGGAGCATATGTCCATATATAATGGTACAATGATGGAGCATATGTCCATATATAATGGTACAATGATGGAGCATATGTCCATATATAATGGTACAATGATGGAGCATATGTCCATATATAATGGTACAATGATGGAGCATATGTCCATATATAATGGTACAATGATGGAGCATATGTCCATATATAATGGTACAATGATGGAGCATATGTCCATATATAATGGTACAATGATGGAGCATATGTCCATATATAATGGTACAATGATGGAGCATATGTCCATATATAATGGTATAATTAGTTTTTCAACAT
>CM042397.1:6695608-6823108 GCA_023634145.1 Thymallus thymallus | reverse complement strand
GACAGTTGGCTGTCCTCATAAAAATAAACCTTATAAAACCTTTTCTCAGCATGTCTTATTACCCAAAAAGTGATTTTCTCAAAAGTCTTTGTGTACCAAAAACCTGACATATTTTGTATATTTGTGTGTCCGCCACTGCCCCCTATCTGTTGTCGTGGTCCCTGCATGTTGCGACACACAGGCGCGGGAAATTACACACAAACGCGGGAAATTATACACAACGCGCGAAATTGACGCTAATTCAACACTGCGCATGCTCATTTTGCACAACTCATTTTGATTGGCTGGATAGGAGAGAGCTACGTCTGTCATCAGCTGAATCATTTTCCCGGGAGTTCTGGATATGCACGTTGTGGAGAGCAGGTAAGAAATCAATAAAAACAACGTTTTAATAAGTTCCAATGACAAGTATGGTTATGGTTGTGGTTAATGTTATGATATTTAGCAGACACTTTTGTCCAAAGCGACATACAAATAACAACAATACAAAGTTAAACTTAACAGTAAAACGGGTAATGACCGTGACCCATCACCACGCAATCAGGGCCTTTTCAACTTTGACAAATTACAAAATAAAATAAGTTTAATCGATTTGTTTTAAATATCCATGAAATAAAGACAGATTAAAAGGACAATACATTTTATTGTGCCATCTCAGGCTATGTATTTATTTTTATTTTATGACTATTTATCTACCTCATGTTTTGATATTTTTGTCATGCCTGTTACAGACACATGCGTTATTATATACAATAGTTTTAATTAGAACTATGTTATAGTTTTCACATATATGAGCAGTATTTTAGTCCCTCTTTTCACTGGGATTGTAAAAAAAATATGTTTTTTTCAATCTTAAATTTGTCATTCAGATAACCAAGAACATACACATTTTGGAGGGTGATCACATGTCAATTAAGAAAATATATATATATATTTACAAGAGACATATTAAAAGAAGGGCTTTGTCCAAAATACAATATAGATAGGGTTTCAATGGAAAAACATGGAAGGCCATTACAAATATAATTTTTATGAAATTAATGACAGTAACAGGATTGACGTCATAGTAACAGGACTGACAAGAGTAACAGGGATGACAGGACACATTATTCAGTATACACTGCACATATTTGTTTACATAATATTGTAAAGTTTTACCTTTTTAAATTGCATTATATTGTTTTGCACTCTTATAGTTGTATTAGTGAAGCACATTACACATTACACAAATTACACATTATGCCTATATGTGGTTTTATGACTTGAGGAAAGCCAAGCACTGAATTTCCCTGTGTTCCCTTGTACAGAGACCGAATCAAGATCAGAGTGTCAATCATCCAGAGCCGCGCCAAACGACTCTGCTTGTGAGGTGAGTTTGAATTTACCTGTGTTCCGAAATTGACCAATGGTTAGAAGTACTGTGATGTTCCATGGAACACAATTTTCAGTGTTTTAGTAAACATCTTGCAGCTACGGTGGAAATGTCCTCTATTCAGTATGGATGGTCTTTACTAACCACGGTGTCCCCCCAACACTGGTGTTTTTCTGAGTGTGCACACACTGGAAGTTCAATAGTGGAAGTCTTAGAGTTTGAGCATGGATGTCATTAAAAGTCCAAAGGACAGTGTCCTTGCATACCTTGAGTTTGTCTGTGTTACAAACTGTCCTCACATAACATGAATATTCCTCTGTGTCACACACAGATGTAGAAACTACAGCACGTGCTTGTAAAGTGGCTAGTTAAGGAACAGCGTCTCCTCTCTTTAATACACATTCTTAGTTGTGGCATCTATGTGTGCCTATATGGTGCGTTGTCAGCTGTTTCCTGTGGCTTGATGCTGAAATTTGTTATGCAGTGACATGCCTCCCTTATACAAAATGGTTACTAAATCTTGTTAAATATTCTGTATTTGCACGTATGTAGTATTATCATCTGTACCAGTTGATGCCTATTCATCTTTGCTAATTGCTGTTCTTTTGTTAGGTGCACTGTGTCAGAGGTCAATGTGGCACTTCTTCTGCGAAAGAAGGGATTGGAGAAGTTGGTGTCCAGCACCAGGAGGTGTCACCCCCTGTGTTCTCAACAGATCTTGCCAGTGGTCAGTTCTAGGTTTGAGTAAATGTTGTTAACTTTTGGCAATGCATGTCATGTCTGCTAAGGGTTTGCAGCATGAAAAACATGTAGCAATATCAGGCCATTTTTAGATGATTATTTTATGTCTTGATGTATATTTTGAGTAGAATTTTGTCTGTCAGGTATGTGAGTTGAGTATGTTATGCCTATATGTGGTTTTATGACTTGAGGAAAGCCAAGCACTGAATTTCCCTGTGTTCCCTTGTACAGAGACCGAATCGAGATCAGAGTGTCAATCATCCAGAGCCGCGCCAAACGACTCTGCTTGTGAGGTGAGTTTGAATTTACCTGTGTTCTGAAATTGACCAATGGTTAGAAGTACTGTGATGTTCCATGGAACACAATTTTCAGTGTTTCAGTAAACATCTTGCAGCTACGGTGGAAATGTCCTCTATTCAGTATGGATGGTCTTTACTAACCACGGTGTCCCCCCAACACTGGTGTTTTTCTGAGTGTGCCACACACTGGAAGTTCAATAGTGGAAGTCTTAGAGTTTGAGCATGGATGTCATTAAAAGTCCAAAGGACAGTGTCCTTGCATACCTTGAGTTTGTCTGTGTCACACACACACGTACACAGATGTTCAATTTTAACTTTTTTACCTTTACTTTATACGAAATTACTTTATTTTCTTACAATTGTTTTTACATTTCTCGCTTTACTTAAATAGTCCAGGATAAATAAACCATTCCCTTGCTGTTAGGGGTGGCAGAGTGCTGTGGCTAGGAAGAAGGAGAATAATCTGTACAGCATAGACCGAAGTTGTAGACTAAAGCTAACTGAACCGGGCAGGGAAATTACACTGAAATGGAGTTTCCCTCTAGCCTGGGAAAACCCTGACGAACCTCCGGCAAATTTGAGATTTGCTCAGCAAGTCCATCTGGCCAAGAGCCCGTTCAAGCTCATTTCCAATTTTTACAAATCGAGGCACCGGTCACAAACATTGAGGCGGGCTTTACATGATGACGATCGCTCTGATTGGTTTGAGGTCTATCCAATTGCGCCCAGAGGCATTTGAGCGACGTCCGTTGGTGACACCCCTTTGGAAATGTGCTGTGAATGAACCTTCCCCAGACCCACTCTCAGTTACAAAGGGCAGTTACAAAGGGTAACAAAAAGGGTACTGTGGATATTCTTGGCCAAAGTAAATCCCCAACCAAATCAGGAAAATTCCTTAAAAGCCAAGTAAATTATTGTTTTGTATGTGGAAAACCTCAAACAAAATTTGCACGTCATCTCGAGAGGCATGTAAATGAAAATGCTGAAATCGCACAGGCACTCCAGTTCTCCAAATCATCAAAGGACAGAAAGGTTCTTCTTGAGAAATTCCGAAACCTTGGCAACTTCAAGCATAACTCAATTGTTAAAAGGCTGTCTTAAAGTTGTCTTAAAGTGAAAAGGACTTCCAAACAGAGCAGCAGCCCTGAGACTTATGATTACTGCTTGTACTGTAAGGGTATGTTGTCCAGAAAATAACTTTCTCGACATATGAAAAGATGTGCTCTAAGACCCGAGAATAATGTTGAAGAGGGACCTGAGTTGAGAGAGAGAGTCGTTGGTAGCATCTGCTCAATCTACAATGTCCCAGACAATTTCAAGTGAACTTTGGTCAGTGCTGGGCAACATGCACAAGGATGACGTGTCCACTGCAATAAGGAATGATCATTATCTCCTGGCCAGGCACTCTTTAATAAGCATGGGAGTGACAGATCAAAGCATGAGTATATAAGACAGAAAGTAAGGGAACTTGGGAGATTACTAGTGACTTTGCGCCACACAACTAGAATCCATAACATGGAAGAGGCAATAAACCAGGCAACTTCTTTATTCTTACTAGTGCTGTCAAGAGAGTTTCAGGTTTTGATCACGAAAACAACACATTCAAAGCCCCAAGTTTGGCCCTGAAAATTGGGCATTCTCTCAGAAAGATAAGTGACCTCATCATGTGTCGTGCCCTCATGGAAGAGGATCAAGAGGGGATCGATTCCATCAGGAGGTTTCATACACTTCATGTAACAAAGTGGTCTGAATTAGTTTCCCATTCTGCCTTATCAAACCTGAGTGAGGCAAAATACAACAAGAGCTCCAGGCTCCCACTGGCCAAAGACGTTCAGAAGCTACAGTTATATCTTGGTCAGCAAGTGGAATTGGCTAAGGAGAAACTAGCCGATAACCCAACAGCAGGCACTTATGCAGCACTAGCAAAGGAGACCCTCTGTCAAGTAATTTTGTTTAATAGGAGGAGGGAAGGTGAAGTGGCACGGATGACTGTAAAAAATGTGGAAGATCGTGACATGTCACAACTAAATGATGACATAAGCACTGGGCTTACAGAAGTTGAGAAGAGACTTTGCAAACAATTCGCCAGAGTGGAATTGAGGGGGAAAAAAGGACGAAAGGTTGCTGTGATCATGACTCCTGATATGACTGCTAACCTGTCACTCTTCATTAGTAATAGGAAAGAGTGTGGAGTAACTGAAAACAACAATTACCTCTTGGCTGTTCCTTGTGATGGTCACTACAGAGGGCAGTTTGGTCAATTTGCAGATGCTTGTGGAGCCGAAGATCCTCAAAACCTCAGATCAACTAACCTTCGCAAACAGATCGCCACAATAAGCCAAGTACAGTGGGGAGAACAAGTATTTGGTTTTCCCACTTACAAAGCATGTAGAAGTGTGTAATTTTTATCATAGGTACTCTTCAACTGTGAGAGACGGAATCTAAAACAAAAATCCAGAAAATCAAATTGTATGATTTTAAGTAATTAATTTGCATTTTATTGCATGACATAAGTATTTGATACATCAGAAAAGCAGAACTTAATATTTGGTACAGAAACCTTTGTTTGCAATTACAGAGACCATACGTTTCCTGTAGTTCAGGTTTGCACACACTGCAGCAGGGATTTTGGCCCACTCCTCCATACAGACCTTCTCCAGATCCTTCAGGTTTCGGGGCTGACGCTGGGCAATACGGACTTTCAGCTCCCTCCAAAGATTTTCTATTGGGTTCAGGTCTGGAGACTGGCTAGGCCACTCCAGGACCTTGAGATGCTTCTTACGGAGCCACTCCTTAGTTGCCCTGGCTGTGTGTTTCGGGTCGTTGTCATGCTGGAAGACCCAGCCACGACCCATCTTCAATGCTCTTACTGAGGGAAGGAGGTTGTTGGCCAAGATCTCGCGATACATGGCCCCATCCATCCTCCCCTCAATACGGTGCAGTCGTCCTGTCCCCTTTGCAGAAAAGCATCCCCAAAGAATGATGTTTCCACCTCCATGCTTCACGGTTGGGATGGTGTTCTTGGGGTTGTACTCATCCTTCTTCTTCCTCCAAACACGGCGAGTGGAGTTTAGACCAAAAAGCTCTATTTTTGTCTCATCAGACCACATGACCTTCTCCCATTCCTTCTCTGGATCATCCAGATGGTCATTGGCAAACTTCAGACGGGCCTGGACATGCACTGGCTTGAGCAGGGGGACCTTGCGTGCGCTGCAGGATTTTAATCCATGACGGCGTAGTGTGTTACTAATGGTTTTCTTTGAGACTGTGGTCCCAGCTCTCTTCAGGTCATTGACCAGGTCCTGCCGTGTAGTTCTGGGCTGATCCCTCACCTTCCTCATGATCATTGATGCCCCACGAGGTGAGATCTTGCATGGTGCCCCAGACCGAGGGAGATTGACAGTCATCTTGAACTTCTTCCATTTTCTAATAATTGCGCCAACAGTTGTTGCCTTCTCACCAAGCTGCTTGCCTATTGTCCTGTAGCCCATCCCAGCCTTGTGCAGGTCTACAATTTTATCCCTGATGTCCTTACACAGCTCTCTGGTCTTGGCCATTGTGGAGAGGTTGGAGTCTGTTTGATTGAGTGTGTGTACAGGTGTCTTTTATACAGGTAACGAGTTCAAACAGTTGCAGTTAATACAGGTAATGAGTGGAGAACAGGAGGGCTTCTTAAAGAAAAACTAACAGGTCTGTGAGAGCCGGAATTCTTACTGGTTGGTAGGTGATCAAATACTTATGTCATGCAATAAAATGCAAATTAATTATTTAAAAATCATACAATGTGATTTTCTGGATTTTTGTTTTAGATTCCGTCACTCACAGTTGAAGTGTACCTATGATAAAAATTACAGACCTCTACATGCTTTGTAAGTAGGAAAACCTGAAAAATCGGCAGTGTATCAAATACTTGTTCTCCCCACTGTATGAACTTGAAAGATAATGAACTGGACCAGCTGGCAGATTTTCTCGGCCATGACATTAGGGTGCATAGGGAGTACTATCGACTGCCTCAATCAACAATTCAGCTGGCTAAGATCTCAAAGCTGCTTATGGCTATGGAGAAGGGAAGTGTGAAGGATATTCAAGGAACATCTCTGGACGAAATTGGTGGTATGCATCATTTACATGTTGTTGAATCTACTTGGTGTATGTGTATATGGTTGGTATAATAACATTTGATAACATTTTTACAATGTTATTTAATAGATCACATAGACGATATGGATACAGGATCACAGCAACTCCCTAATGTTTCCACATTGCAAGGTACTGTTAAAATTGGGACCCAAGGCTACTGAAATTGTTGTATTCTGTGTTGCGGATTTTGTAATTAAAGGAATGTGGATTTTGTAATTAATATTTAAAATAGGCTTTTTTTTATACATTTAGACAACAGCCTACTGTTATTTCAAACATGTATGAACTTTTTATATTTATTTTATATTACTCCTTGCTGTGTAGTTTTTTGTCTTGTTTTGTTTTTAGACAATGAAGAAATGTTGGCTTCTGTCACCTTTGGATGGCCTCACCTCTCCGAGACTGCAGCTCAAGGTATAATCTCAATGATGGACCCAAAGTTTGCCCAACATATCTCATGTAATGAGCTGGGATCTGTGGGTTTATTAGAATATATAAAAAAATCTTTTAGTCAGGAATTTTCCAGTAGTACGATGGTTAGAAACTTTGTTAGAAGCTTAACCTTTTGTCATCTCTCTTCATTGTGACACATATGCTTTGTGGCTAGTATTTTGATGTTCAGTAGTTTGCATGATAATTTTAAAACAACAGGGAAGACTTGGCATGTGTAAAATCTACATCATTTCCTAGTAAAATTATCACTCAAGGTATTGTTGCACAGTCACACTCTCCTGACTTCATCCGGTTCAACAACTTTGCCATGAGTATAGTTATTATAATATAGAATTGGCTGTCTACAGTTTTACAAGTATCCCCTCCATGCCCATGGTGTTTGATTGGTAGGCAGACGGTCTCTTTAAGCCCATACATTTATTCTGTGCAATATTGTTTTTTAGATGACCAGGGGAACGCTGCCTGTGTAACTTCTGGTTCACCTCATCTCCCTGACTCAGTTACTCAAGGTATTATATAAATGTGTTGCCATGTCCATCACTAGGCACACTTGCTAATGTGCAGTCAACACTTACATTATGTTTGGTTAGACATATAAAGCATATAAAGAAGCTGGATGTATTTTGTTTTTAACAAGCAGTGTAATGAAATGTCATGTTAATGAAAACAATCTAACTTGATTTTTAGCAGATCTAAAGACAATTTATTATCACACACATTTTGTCTACACAAGTTCCAGCTTGTTTGGCCATTTTGAACAGCAACATCCCTACCTGCAAGTACATCTTGCAGGATCTTTTATCTTTTTTTATCTTCTAATCTTTTTTTAATTGTTCAGGTTTCTGTGTTTCATCAAGGCGGTGTGTGAAGAGACCATGGTCTGAGGAGGAGATACAAGCTGTGATGAAACATTTGAAGCCTTTTATTGAAAACGGTGTCACTGCCACCAGTGAGCAGTGCCTGAAGTGCAAGGAAAAGGAACAACCTATCTTGGAGACAAGATCCATTCAAAGCATTAGAGATTTTGTACGCAACAGAGGCTTGGCCTTTAAAAGGCATTCAAATGCTAAACGCTAAATGCACTTTTGGATAGCCTGAGCCTTTACCTTTCTAGGCATGTTTTTCAAGTTGGTGTCCTGTGTTCAGAAATGGTTTAGGTCACTTCATTTATTTGGCTCACAGGCTGTTTTGTTTGTTTGTTTGTTTTGCTATGTGGTTAGACTGGGCCTTTTAATGTCATTTTTACAATGATGTCCTTTGTTAAGGAATGGATTCTTGAGGTGACCAAGTCAAATATAGTTAAGTGATTCAACAAATGTTGTGTTAATAATGACAAACCTAGATGATTATTTTCAGCTTAAATGCAGATGTTGAGTTTAGTAGTCAAACATAATGAAATCAACTAATGAGCTAAATATACTTGGTGAGACCTCAGCAACTTGAGATCCTATTCACAATCTCCACAAAACAACAAAAGAGCAAGTCATTATAATAATGTGATTAGGTTGTCTGAGAGAATTGAGGTTGTTTCATTGTGTTATGCTCTTAGTTGATTTAATGACACTTGGCCCACCTGTAGGTAGACCCTATCAGATAAGAGCCGTGGTGTTCTCTGTAAACTTCTGTAGCTTGACAGAAGTTGGTGTCCTGTGTTCAGAAATGGTTTAGGTCACTTCATTTATTTGGCTCACAGGCTGTTTTGTTTGTTTGTTTGTTTGTTTGTTTGTTTTGCTATGTGGTTAGACTGGGCCTTTTAATGTCATTTTTACAATGATGTCCTTTGTTAAGGAATGGATTCTTGAGGTGACCAAGTCAAATATAGTTAAGTGATTCAACAAATGTTGTGTTGTGTGTTAATAATGACAAACCTAGATGATTATTTTCAGCTTAAATGCAGATGTTGAGTTTAGTAGTCAAACATAATGAAATCAACTAATGAGCTAAATATACTTGGTGAGACCTCAGCAACTTGAGATCCTATTCACAATCTCCACAAAACAACAAAAGAGCAAGTCATTATAATAATGTGATTAGGTTGTCTGAGAGAATTGAGGTTGTTTCATTGTATTGAGACTATAAACCTACGCTCCACAAACAGGACTGGTTGAAGGGGAGAACATTGACTAGACACGAGGCATACTAGACACGAGGCATACTAGACACGAGGCATACTAGACACGAGGCATACTAGACACGAGGCATACTAGACACGAGGCATACTAGACACGAGGCATACTAGACACGAGGCATACTAGACACGAGGCATACTAGACATGAGGCATACACAACAGCGGTGTGAAACATGATTGCAGGTTGGCAGTTCGTTCAGGACATGGAAAAACTCCATAATACTAGGGAGCAAGGGTGCAATGATATGTGCTGGTGGGGTTGAGTTCGTCCTAGTGGATGCAAGCACTGTTTTTGTGTTATGCTCTTAGTTGATGTAATGACACTTGGCCCACCTGTAGGTCGACCCCATCAGATAAGAGCCGTGGTGTTATCTGTAAACTTCTGTAGCTTGACAGAATTTGATTGTAGGTGCTGATGTTTTCTAGAGGAAGAAGTGTAGAATGGAGTGATTGTGCTCCTTATGTACATTATATGCAAATTATGTCCCGATGTGATGAGTTATTTACAACTTATGTGCCAAATTGTAATGCACAACAGAGGTCAACAAAGAAAACAAAAATGACCTCTTAATATATTCCATATTATTATAAGGGTGTGCCTCAGTCAATTTGGTCTTATAATCCATGTGTCCTTTCAAAGCAGGTTATACTTGGTGTATGTGTATGGTAAACTGGCCTTACAGACCTTGTGTCCTTTCAAAGCAGGTTATACTTGGTGTATGTGTATGGTAAACTGGCCTTACAGACCTTGTGTCCTTTCAAAGCAGGTTATACTTGGTGTATGTGTATGGTAAACTGGCCTTACAGACCTTGTGTCATTTCAAAGCAGGTTATACTTGGTGTATGTGTATGGTAAACTGGCCTTACAGACCTTGTGTCCTTTCAAAGCAGGTTATACTTGGTGTATGTGTATGGTAAACTGGCCTTACAGACCTTGTGTCCTTTCAAAGCAGGTTATACTTGGTGTATGTGTATGGTGACCTGGCCTTACAGACCTTGTGTCCTTTCAAAGCAGGTTATACTTGGTGTATGTGTATGGTGACCTGGCCTTACAGACCTTGTGTCATTTCAAAGCAGGTTATACTTGGTGTATGTGTATGGTAAACTGGCCTTACAGACCTTGTGTCCTTTCAAAGCAGGTTATACTTGGTGTATGTGTATGGTAAACTGGCCTTACAGACCTTGTGTCCTTTCAAAGCAGGTGATACTTGGTGTATGTGTATGATGACATCACTGACCTTGTACACTACACTGTCCTTATAGACCGTGTTACAGAAAAGTCTTTACAAACCACCAGAAAGTCTGAAAAATAGCCATTTTTTATATCTCAGTTGTGCAAAGAAAATCTTTTAATTTTAAGTCGTGTATAGGTTCGCTGATTTTTTTCATGATTTTTGATATGTTTTTTGTAGCTCTAGCACCACTGGAACCCGGTGTCCCCACAGCCCTATGCCCCGTCTGATTTGGCCAAAATTTCAAAAATTGTCCCCCTAGTCCGACAAACGGGTATGTGTGTGTGTGTGTGTGTGTGTCCATTGTGTGTGTTTGTGTGTGTGTGTGTGTCCAGTGTGTGTGTGTGTGTGGATGTGTGTGGGTGTGTGTGTGTGTATCCAGTGTGTGTGTGGTTATGTGTGTGTGGTTGTGTGTGTGTGTCCAGTGTGTGTGTGGTTGTGTGTGTGTGTCCAGTGTGTGTGTGGTTGTGTGTGTGTATCCAGTGTGTGTGTGTGTGTGTGTGTGTGTGTGTGGATGTGTGTGGATGTGTGTGTATCCAGTGTGTGTGTGTGGGTGTGTGTGTGTGTGTTTGTCCAGTGTGTGTGTCCAGTGTGTGTGTCCAGTGTGTTTATCTTTCTAGTGTGTGTGTGTTCAGTGAGTGTGTGTGTGTCCAGTGTGTGTGTGTGTGTGTTTGTGTCCAGTGTGTGTGTGGGTGTGTGTGTGTGTGTGTGTGTGTGGGTGTGTGTGTGTGTGTATCCAGTGTGTGTGTGGGTGTGTGTGTGTGTGTCCATTGTGTGTGTTTGTGTGTGTGTGTGTGTGTCCAGTGTGTGTGTGTGTGTGTGTGTGTGTGTGGATGTGTGTGGGTGTGTGTGTGTGTATCCAGTGTGTGTGTGGTTATGTGTGTGTGGTTGTGTGTGTGTGTCCAGTGTGTGTGTGGTTGTGTGTGTGTGTCCAGTGTGTGTGTGGTTGTGTGTGTGTATCCAGTGTGTGTGTGTGTGTGTGTGTGTGGATGTGTGTGTGTGTGTATCCAGTGTGTGTGTATCCAGTGTGTGTGTGTGGGTGTGTGTGTGTGTGTGTGTCCAGTGTGTGTGTGGTTGTGTGTGTGTGTGTGTGTGTGTGTGGTTGTGTGTGTGTGTCCAGTGTGTGTGTGGTTGTGTGTGTGTGTCCAGTGTGTGTTGTGTGTGTGTGTGTGTGTGTGTGTCCAGTGTGTGTGTCCAGTGTGTGTGTGGTTGTGTGTGTTGTGTGTGTGTGTGTGTGTGTGTGCCCAGTGTGTGTGTGGTTGTGTGTGTGTGTGTGTGTCCAGTGTGTGTGGTTGTGTGTGTGTGTGTGTGTGTGTGTGTCCAGTGTGTGTGTGTGTATAACCAGTGTGTGTGGTTGTGTGTGTGTGTGTGTAATGTGTGTGTTTGTGTGTGTGTGTGTGTGTGTAGTGTGTGTCCAATGTGTGTGTGTGTAGTGTGTGTGTGTGTGTGTATTTGTGTGTATGTCCAGTGTGTGTGTGTGTGTGTGTGTGTGTGTATATCCAGTGTGTGTGTGTACTTGTTTTTCTATCCTGGTGTGGACTTGGACCTGACTGCACACCAAACCCGTGGGGACCCTGTGAGCGGTGAGGACCTGAGCCTTGGTCCTCACAGGCACAACCATTGCAAATGATAGAAAACGCCATTTTAGCATGTTTGGCAGGGTACCCCCAGAAAATGCCCTAGGTCCTCACGGGGGAGGTTTCACCAGACAAAAAGTGTGTGTGTGTATAAAGTGTGTTTCAGAGTGCGCCCTCTATGGTCAATACTGGAACTACTGTGTGTGTTTTTTTAAAGGGATAGTTCACCCAAAAATGAAACTTCTGTCATCATTTCCTCATCCTTAAGTTGTTCCAAACCTGTATACATTTATTTGTTCTGCTGAACACAAAGGGAAATATTTGGAAGAATGTTTGTAAACCCCCCCCATTTTATTTTTAACTATTGTTCACTTGATTAATTCCACCAGTCACATATTTTTATAAAGCAACTCTTATTACAAAGCACATGTTCTGTCTCTGTCTGTCTGTCTGTCTAGCTGTCTGTCTTTCTGTCTGTCTAGCTGTCTGTCTGTCTGTCTGTCTGTCTGTGTCTGTCTTGTCTGTCTGTCTAGCTGTTTGTCTAGCTGTCTGTCTGTCTAGCTGTCTGTCTAGCTGTCTGTCTGTCTGTCTAGCTGTCTGTCTATCTGTCTGTCTGTCTAGCTGTCTATCTGCATGTCTGTCTGTCTAGCTGACTATCTGCATGTCTGTCTAGCTGTCTATCTGTATGTCTGTCTGTCTAGCTGTCTGTCTGTCTGTCTGTCTGTCTGTCTAGCTGTCTGTCTGTCTGTCTAGCTGTCTGTCTGTCTGTCTGTCTGTCTGTATGTTTGTCTGTCTGTCTGTCTGTCTGTATGTTTGTCTGTCTGTATATCTGCATGTCTATCTGTATGTCTGTCTGTCTAGCTGTCTATCTTCATGTCTGTCTAGCTGCCTGTCTGTCTTGTCTGTCTGTCTAGCTGTCTGTCTAGCTGTCTGTCTGTCTAGCTGTCTGTCTAGCTGTCTGTCTGTCTGTCTAGCTGTCTGTCTGTCTAGCTGTCTATCTGTCTGTCTGTCTAGCTGTCTATCTGCATGTCTGTCTGTCTATCTGTCTATCTGCATGTCTGTCTAGCTGTCTATCTGTATGTCTGTCTGTCTAGCTGTCTGTCTGTCTGTCTAGCTGTCTGTCTGTCTGTCTGTCTGTCTGTTTGTCTGTCTAGCTATCTATCTGCATGTCTAGCTGTCTATCTGTATGTCTGTCTGTCTAGCTGTCTATCTGCATGTCTGTCTGTCTAGCTTTTCTGTCTGTCTGTCTAGCTGTCTATCTGTCTGTCTGTCTAGCTGTCTGTCTGTCTGTATATCTGTCTGTCTGTCTGCATGTCTAGCTGTCTATCTGTATGTCTATCTGTCTGTGTATATCTGTTTGTCTGTCTATCTATCTGTCTGTGTATATCTGTTGGTCTGTCTGTCTAGTTGTCTATCTATTTGTCTGTATATCTGTCCTATTTATTGTGGTGTTGTGCAGACAGACAGACAGACAGACAGACAGACAGACAGACAGACAGACAGACAGAATCATTGCTGGACTGCCTGGATCTCATCGCCTCTGTTTTGCATCAGACATAAAGCATAATCAGCTTGCTCATGTAAGGGTCTAAACAAAACACAGCTGACAACAGACTGTCGGAAGACCCAATGAGCCCAATGGAAATTTCAAGAACTGTGTGTTCACCTGAAATATCAAGTCCCCTCCACAACCAACTCCCTGGTTGTGGTGGGGACTTGATATGTCAGGTGAACACACAGTTCTTGAAATTTCCATTGGGCTCATTGGGTCTTCCGACAGTCTGTTGTCAGCTGTGTTTTGTTTAGACCCTTACATGAGCAAGCTGATTATGTTGTTTTAGACTAGGCTAAACTGCTTCTAATATACAGTGGGGAGAACAAGTATTTGATACACTGCGGATTTTGCAGGTTTTCCCACTTACAAAGCATGTAGAAGTCTGTAATTTTTATCATAGGTACTCTTCAACTGTGAGTGGCGGAATCTAAAACAAAAATCCAGAAAATCACATTGTATGATTTTTAAGTAATTAATTAGCATTTTATTGCATGACATAAGTATTTGATACATCAGAAAAGCAGAACTTAATATTTGGTACAGAAACCTTTGTTTGCAATTACAGAGATCATACGTTTCCTGTAGTTCTTGACCAGGTTTGCACACACTGCAGCGGGGATTTTGGCCCACTCCTCCATACAGACCTTCTCCAGATCCTTCAGGTTTCGGGGCTGTCGCTGGGCAATACAGACTTTCAGCTCCCTCCAAATATTTTCTATTGGGTTCAGGTCTGGAGACTGGCTAGGCCACTCCAGGACCTTGAGATGCTTCTTACGGAGCCACTCCTTAGTTGCCCTGGCTGTGTGTTTCGGGTCGTTGTCATGCTGGAAGACCCAGCCACGACCCATCTTCAATGCTCTTACTGAGCTCTATTTATTTGCTCTATTTTTGTCTCATCAGACCACATGACCTTCTCCCATTCCTCCTCTGGATCATCCAGATGGTCATTGGCAAACTTCAGACAGGCCTGGACATGCGCTGGCTTGAGCAGGGGGACCTTGCGTGCGCTGCAGGATTTTAATCCATGACGGCGTAGTGTATTACTAATGGTTTTCTTTGAGACTGTGGTCCCAGCTCTCTTCAGGTCATTGACCAGGTCCTGCCGTGTAGTTCTGGGCTGATCCCTCACCTTCCTCATGATCATTGATGCCCCACGAGGTGAGATCTTGCATGGTGCCCCAGACCGAGGGAGATTGACCGTCATCTTGAACTTCTTCAATTTTCTAATAATTGCGCCAACAGTTGTTGCCTTCTCACCAAGCTGCTTGCCTATTGTCCTGTAGCCCATCCCAGCCTTGTGCAGGTCTACAATTTTATCCCTGATGTCCTTACACAGCTCTCTGGTCTTGGCCATTGTGAAGAGGTTGGAGTCTGTTTGATTGAGTGTGTGGACAGGTGTCTTTTATACAGGTAACGAGTTCAAACAGGTGCAGTTAATACAGGTAATGAGTGGAGAACAGGAGGGCTTCTTAAAGAAAAACTAACAGGTCTGTGAGAGCCGGAATTCTTACTGGTTGGTAGGTGATCAAATACTTATGTCATGTAGTAAAATGCAAATTATTTATTTAAAAATCATACAATGTGATTTTCTGGATTTTTGTTTTAGATTCCGTCTCTCACAGTTGAAGTGTACCTATGATAAAAATTACAGACTTCTACATGCTTTGTAAGTAGGAAAACCTGCAAAATCAGCAGTGTATCAAATACTTGTTCTCCCCACTGTATACATCATGTGAAACAAGTTATTTTTCTTTATTTATTTATTTTTATAATAACAGATCATATCATGATAGTCTGGTAGTTTATACAAATGAAAATGAATTTGCCTCATTTGATGGATTCATTTTTTTGATTCAGTACACCATGTATTCCTACAAAATATAGTAGTAGTACAGATAATTAATTTTATTAATTGGCATATATTTCGTAATTATTAAGATTAACATCGCGCAACTGCGGCCGCAATTTTAGTTTGTAAAAAGTTTGGTCCGATCTGGAGAGACTAATTGGAGTGCAGATGCAGAAGTCACTTACAACCATTCTGAGATTACAACGACACGTGACGACATCTCTGAAATGTCCCATTCTAATGGACAGATCATGGACGAAATAAGATAAGATTGTTTTACAACATAAATACCATGGTCAATAATGAATTCTGGCTATTTAAAGTCGTACTATGAGGAGGTAGATCATCAATTAAACCAATTAAGCGTGTTGCTTCTAATTAAGGTAACGTTAAGTTAGCTTTAGGTAGCAAAGATAGTTTTAGGTTGGCCTAAGGTTAACTAACAAGCTTGTTGGTTTGCGTCTTAACCCTGTAAGACCCCTTGTTGTAAAATTACAACGTTACCTTTAGCCATCCTTAAAAACAATCTGTTATATTTTATCTTACTTTTTACCACATTCCCAATGCTATTGGATCATACATTTGTTTATAAGTCCCGCCTTAGGGCCACAAACTCACACAACCTCTCAAGGTTTCCTTCGAACAACATCTCTTTGTTTCAATGGACAAGATTCATCAGATTCAAGTAAGTAAAATGTATTTTATATATTTTTTGGTTGTTATTATAATGTCTAGAGCATGTACATATGTAGTTATTATGGAATAGATGCATCAAATTTCATTTAGAGCTTGTTATATATTTGTTGCAATTATACAACACTGGGTGATTGTAGTAGTCAAAATAGCAGGCTTGTTCTAGTGGGTTCAAACAGGTTGTATTCCCTCCACTCCACCACTGCCTGAAACAGAGTATTTTCTTTATACATGGACAGTATACATTCTACACTTGTGTTGAGTTCTGGTCAAATTTGACTGATTTAAAAGTTTATCTCAAGAAAATGTAGTTAATTTGATCAGACTGACCTAAAAATCCAGAGGATATCAACAGACAATTCAGTTCTGGGAAAGGTGAAAATGTTCCTGAATGTGGTGTGTGGATGTAAGTGGGGGTGTGAATGTTTTCCTTTTAGTATGATAATTTAGAGCATAACAAGCAGTATTGTTATGTCCAGGCAGTATTGTGTGACTAAATGGCTGGTAAATGGGATACATTTACATTTAGGGCATTTAGCAGACGCTTTTGTCCTAAGCAACTTACAATAGGCAGACAGTTTTTGTCTGCCTGGAAAACATTTAAACTCTGACCACTTGGTCCACCACCCTATCTATTACTTCAGGTTATGTACTACAATATAAAAAGCATTATAATACATGTTAATTAATTGATATTTTATTTTCAGAATGCCACCAGCAAGGAATGAGCCGCGATACAGTGTGCAGGATGTGATTGATGTCATCCAAAATGGAGAGAGTGAAGTTGAGATGGAACTCAATGACACTGATGAGAGTGATGAAGACTCAGATGAAGATGTCTGTCAACAAGTGGACAAAGAAAACCAACCACCCATGGACTGTCCAGCTGATAATTACGAGGACATCGAGCCAAAAACAAGCAAACACACCATGCCCCGTGACAGGTATCGCTGGCTGAAAAAAGATTTCATCAGTCCCAACACTGATTTTTCTGGTCTGGATATCAGACCAGAAAAAGATGACATATCCCTCCATACACCATTGGAATACTTCCAGAAGTTTGTGTCCGAAGACATGATTGAGGCTCTGACACAAAACACAAATGAGTACAGCTTTCAGACACATGGAACATCTGTAAACACCACGGCAAAGGAAATTGAAAAAATGTTAGGCATGTACCTGAAGATGGGCCGTATGCATTGTGAGACAGAGACATGGTACTCCCCTGTTGCTGATGTGATGCCACGCAACAGATTCCAATCCCTGTTGACGTCATTACATTTTGTAAACAACATGACAGTATCTGAGACGAAAAAGAAAGACAAACTATGGAAACTCAGACCATGGCTTAATTCATTCAGAGAGAAATGCCTGCAAGTGGTACCAGAAGAGCACAACTCTGTGGATGAGATGATGATTCCTTTCAAGGGGAAATTCAGCAGCATCAAGCAATATACGCGAGGCAAGCCAAACCCATGGGGATTCAAAGTATGGGTGAGAACTGGAAGCTCTGGCATGATGTGTGACTTCGATGTCTACCATGGCAGTGTCAACGGAATACGAGCCAAATCTGAACTTGCATTGTCAGGTGATGTTGTGATGAAACTTGCTTCCACACTTCCAGAAGGTCAGAACTACAAAATGTATGCGGACAACTACTTCACCTGTGTTCCATTATTAGTGAAGCTCCTCGATCGGGGAATTCATTATGTGGGAACAGCCAGGCAGGTGCGCCTACCTAACTGTAACCTCGAAGATGAGAAGAGCTTGAAGAAGAAGGGGAGAGGAAGCTATGACGTCAGAGTGGAGGGGAATCACAACATCTGTGCTGTCAAATGGTATGACAACAGGGCCATCACACTTGTGTCATCCTTTGCTGGACCTGAACCTGTACAGAAGATTCAACGCTGGGACAAAACCAACAGAACCTACATTGTAGTTGAGAGGCCTTACATTGTTGGTGCCTACAACAAGTACATGGGAGGTGTGGATTTGTTGGACTCATTTACAGCCAAATATAAGTTCCCCATCAAATCCCGTCGCTGGTACATGTACATCTTCTGGCACACCATCATCCTCGCTGTGGTCAATGCCTTGCTCCTCTACAAGCGGGACTGCCAAGCTCTCAAGATGTCTAGCAAAGAGACAATGAACAGGAGACAGTTTCAGGCACAGCTAGCATCCTCTCTCATCCTGGTAAACACAACACTTCAAACTCCAAAGAGAGGACGACCATCTCCAGGCAAAGGGAGCCCAGCAACACAGACAGTGACATCAAAAAGCCCTCTGAATGCTCAGAAGAGACCGTCCGAGAGATGTGCACACCTCCCATTGGATGTACGCAAGGACCAAGTTGCACATTTCCCACGTAAGACAGGGAAAGAGAGTGTGAAGACTGCATCAGGTCAGCTCCGGTATTGCTCCAGAATAGAACCTGGGAAGCCGTGAAATTTTACATAAAGAACCGAATTACAGCACTGAAGAGGGAGTGTGAGAAAAGAAAGTAAAGGTGTTCATTAAAGAGAAGAGAAAGTAAAGGTGTTCATTAAAGAGAAAAGAAAGTACAGGTGTTCATGGAAGAGAAGTTTTGCACTCCTTAACATTGTTGGGACATTATGTGAACTTCATAACTAAATGTTTGTTTAAAAGCTATGACAAATAAAGTTGTCAGAACTACTTTTTCCAAAGAATAATTTATTTGAATGGAATACAATTAAATGTATTTGCAATGCAGTTGTGTTAGCAGGGAGCATCTGCTGACCTGTGTCTGAAGATGCTGAAGAAGTTTTAGGTGAGGTCCCCATCGGTAACCTTTTAAACACACACAGTGACGTCATGAATTAGCATATCAAAACATTACGTCACAGGTCCCCTGGAGGGTCTTCTACCTGACCGGGTCCCCAGCAGTTTGTAAAATGTCAGGTCAGTCTTCTGGGGGTCAGTCTCAAGTTTACAAGTGATAGCTGTTATAACAGCTGTAAATGGAGTGTGGATCAGTTTCTGCCTTGTCTGTAGACCACTCACAAAGGGTGGTTCCCACCAGGCTGCATGTTGTCATGTGTCCCCACCCAGTAGCAAAAACAGGTATGTGTGTGTGAGTCCAGTGTGTGTGTGGTTGTGTGTGTGTGTGCGTGTGTGTGTCCAGTGTTTTTGTGTGTGTTTGTGTATGTGTCCAGTGTGTGTGGATGGTTACCATGGTTATTATTTTAGGGTCACTGAGGAGTCACCACCATAATGAACCCTAAACCCTGGATAGAGGGGCTCAGTGAATGTGGTGTAGAATGTGTTCAGGTGGGTCAGTGTGTCAGAGGAGACTCTGTAGAAGGACAGAGTGCCGGCTGGCCAGTCCAGATACACTCCTACTCTGTTGGAGCTGGAGGAGGGGACGTCTATGGTAGTGGAGTTATTATTGTGGGAGCTGGAGGAGGGGACGTCTATGGTAGTGGAGTTATTATTGTGGGAGCTGGAGGAGGGGACGTCTATGGTAGTGGAGTTATTATTGTGGGAGCTGGAGGAGGGGACGTCTATGGTAGTGGAGTTATTATTGTGGGAGCTGGAGGAGGGGACGTCTATGGTAGTGGAGTTATTATTGTGGGAGCTGGAGGAGGGGACGTCTATGGTAGTGGAGTTATTATTGTGGGAGCTGGAGGAGGGGACGTCTATGGTAGTGGAGTTAATATTGAGGGAGCTGGAGGAGGGGACGTCTATGGTAGTGGAGTTATTATTGTGGGAGCTGGAGGAGGGGACGTCTATGGTAGTGGAGTTAATATTGTGGGAGCTGGAGGAGGGGACGTCTATGGTAGTGGAGTTATTATTGTGACAGGCTCTGTAACTGTTGTCAGAGCAGAACAGACTCCAGGACTTGTCATTGTTTCCAATCCTACAGTCATTACCCCTTCCTCTCCTGCTGATTCCTTTATATGTCACTCCTATACCAGCCCATTCCCCACTCCACTCTACCTCCCAGTAACAGCGCCCAGTCAGACCCTCTCTACACAGCACCTGTTCCAAATACTCAAATCTCTCTGGGTGATCAGGATACGGCTGCTCCTCTCTCCTACATGTCACCTTTCTGTTCTCCTCAGACAGAGAGAGGTTTCTGTTTGCTGTGTTTGGGTCCAGTGTGAGATCACAGACATCTGATGGATGAAACCAGACACAATATTAGAAATCATCATCATTCACATTAGAATGTTAACTCACTTTTCACTAATTCATTTAATGTAGATGTTTCTAGGTATCAAAAGGAGAAGTTAAGGTAACTTGAGACTTGTTGAATGATCATATGTTATACTGTATGGTGATATAAAACACACTTATTCACATTAATTACACACACACACACACATTTCTAATGTAACACAAACACTCCACACACACACACACACACACACACATCCTGAACACACGCCACACACATTTCTAATGTAACACTCCACACACACACAGACACACACATTGTCAGATCAACTCTTTCTAAACTTTGGTGTCCCTGATTTGTGCTTCTGTAGAACTCCAGCTGATATTTAATATAACCAAGTAAGTAATGATGGTGGTCTTTGACTTTGACTTAACTTGAATTAAGACTTATTCTTAGTCATATTCTTCACAGCAGTCAACACTCACATTTTCTAAGTCCAGGTTTCATTGTGTTCTCTCCACCATGTTCCACACTGTAACGGTAAGTAGAAGAACAGACAGACATTGAGGGATACACGTGAACACACACACACACACACACACACACACACACACACACACACACACACACACACACACACACACACACACACAGTCAGCATGTAACTTAACTTAAGTGTGTTTGTGTAAGTAAGTAAGCAGTGTGTGTGTCCAGTGTGTGTGTGTGTGTGTGTGTGTATTCATGGTGTGTGTGTGTGTGGATCCAGAGTGTGTGTCCAGTGTGTGTTTATCCAGTGTGTGTGTGTGTGTCCTGTGTGTGTGTGTGTATCCAGCGTGTGTATTGGTGTGCCCTATGTGTGTGTGTGTGTGTGTGTTTATCCAGTGTGTGTGTATGGGTGTGTGTGTGTGTGTCCAGTGTGTGTGTGTGTGTGTGTGTGTATCCAGTGTTTGTGTGTGTATGGGTGTCTGTGTCAGTGTGTGTGTCTAGTGTGTGTGTTTGTCCAGTGTGTGTCTGTGTGTGTGTGTGTTTCTGTCAAATGTGTGTGTGTGTTTCTGTCAAATGTGTGTGTGTGTGTGTGTGTATGGGTGTGTGTATCCAGAGTGTGTGTGTGTGTGTGTATCCAGTGTGTGTGTGTGTGTGTGTGTGTGTGTGTGTGTTTATCCAATGTGTGTGTGTTTGTGTATCCAGTGTGTGTGTGTATACAGTTTGTGTGTGTATCCAGTGTGTGTGTGTGTGTATCCAGTGTGTGTTTGTGTATCCAGTGTATCTGTGTGTGTTTGTATATATCCAGAGAGTGTTTGTGTGCTTTTCCAGTGTGTCTGTCCAGTGTGTGTGTCCAGTGTGTGTGTGTGTACTGCGGCTGTGTGTGTGTGTGTGTGTGTGTATCCAATCTGTGTGTCCTGCTTTCCACTAGACATACTGGACACAAACACACACTGGACACACACACACACACACACACTGGACACACAGACATTGGACACACACACTCTGTTCACACACAAACACACACACTGGATATACACACACACAGGACACACAAACACAGACTGGACACACACACACAAACAAAAGGACACACAAACACTGGTCAGACACACACACACACAGTTGTGGTAATAATGTTTGTCTTAACTAGCCTGATAACTCCAACATGTCTGATATGAACATTGACATAAACCCTCTACATACTTGAGTTTCTCCAGTCTGCAGTGTGGATCCTCCAGTCCAGCAGAGAGCAGTCTGACTCCTGAGTCTCCTGGGTGATTGTAGCTCAGGTCCAGCTCTCTCAGGTGTGAGGGGTTTGAATTCAGAGCTGAGACCAGAGAAGCACAGCCTTCCTCTGTGACTAGACAGCCTGACAGCCTGCAAAGAGTCAAATCATATTACAACCACACTGCTATTATTTGGTGGTTAAAATAGTGGCAGTAATGTGTTTCAACGTAGGGAAGCCTGCGACAGTGTCATCGACCCAGGGAGCTACAATGACCCGAGAAAATGGGCCAAAAAAATGTCAAGTGTAGAGAGAGAGAACATTGATAGAGCATTGGCAGGTGTTGACAGCACTACTTTGATAAGAAGTATGTCTGCAAAAGATTCTGAAGACAAGCCTTTCCCAGCATATTTGTCCCACTCTAAAGCAGCAAACGGACGTGAGAAGGTGAAACGAGACTGGCTGTTTTTTAGCGAATGTAAAAAAAACATTGTACTGCACAGCTGACATCCAGATTTCAGTCGATCAGGGACATTTGCAATGATTTCAAAGGAATACTCAAGTTCCAGCAGTTGGGTGACGAGGATATTAAGTCATCTGGTAGAAATTTGATAACAAAATATCCCAAAGATCTATCTGAAGATTTGGAAAAACAAATGCTCCATCTGAAAAGAATATACAGTGCCACGTTCTCAGGAACATCAACACCCATGGAGTTGCTCTACAGGATTCATGACATGAAGCTTGAGAGCATTTATGGTGACATTTCCATTGAACTGAGGATATTTATCACTTGACCTGTAACTGTGGCAGGAGGAGAAAGGTCCTTCAGTAAACTCTAAATCATAAAACATGACATGCGCTCCACAATGAGCCAGGAGAGGCTCAATAACCTGGCAATACTTGACATTGAGTGTGAAACGGCTAAACAGATTGTCACAATTGTCACACCCTGAGATGTTTCAGCTGTTGGAGTCACTTCACTTGTATTGTCAGTAAGAATAGAAGATGTTTCTGAACACTTCTACATTCATGTGGATGCTACCATGGTTATGCATAATCATGAATGAATCGTGAATGATGATGAATGAGAACGTTACAGAGGAACAAAGATCATACCCCCTCTGTTATTGGTAATGGTGAGAGGTTAGCATGTTTTGTTCTAGCCTCTGTAACTTTCTCACTCATTATTATTCATGATTCATTCATGATTTTTATTAATCATGGCATCATCAGGGTTCATTTAGTAGTGTTTAGAAACATGTTATCTACTCACTTAGAAGATGAATCCAGTCATCATTCACCATTAAGTTACTATTGGTCAAAACATAACCCAAAACACAACCAAAACATAACTTCAAATGCAACCAATGAGTTTGGGACCAAATACTATACTTTTGACTATTTTATACACTATAAGTGAATTGGTCAGAATACTTATGACTTCTTCAAATAGGTTTACTAGATTCATAAAGTGTTTATATTTTTCAAAATGGTGAAACAGATATTTATGAAAATACCCTGAGATGTTTCACCTGTTGTCTTGTCTCCACCTGTCCCACCCTGAGATGTTTCACCTGTTGTCTTGTCTCCACCTGTCACACCCTGAGATGTTTCACCTGTTGTCTTGTCTCCACCTGTCACACCCTGAGATGTTTCACCTGTTGTCTTGTCTCCACCTGTCACACCCTGAGATGTTTCACCTGTTGTCTTGTCTCCACCTGTCACACCCTGAGATGTTTCACCTGTTGTCTTGTCTCCACCTGTCACACCCTGAGATGTTTCACCTGTTGTCTTGTCTCCACCTGTCACACCCTGAGATGTTTCACCTGTTGTCTTGTCTCCACCCCACACCAGGTGTTCCCTATTCACCATTAGTCCTCTGTGTATTTAACCCGTTCTCTGTTCTGTCAGTTGCCAGATCGTCTTGTCCTGTACAGTCGTTTCCAGCGTTCCATGTTACCAGTGTTTTTCCCCGTTACCCGTGTTCAGTTCTGTGTTTTCCCCGTTGTCGATATTTGCCTGTTTTACCCGACTACGAGCCTGCCTACTCCTGTGTACCTCAGCCCTTCTGCCTCGACTATCGACTTCTGCCTGTCCACCGGCCAACGAACCTGCCTACCCCAGTGTACCTCTGCCGTGCTATCCTGTTGCCAACCTTTGCCTGTCCTCCGATTACGAGACTGTCTACCCATTAAATATATATTTTATTGCCTCTGTGTCCGCATTTGGTTCCACCTGCCTGCCTTGTGTCACAGATTGACTTCAAATACATTATAAAAGACTTTTCATCCAGAAAGACAAGGAAGATGACTGTATAAAAGGCAAAGATGAAGCCAGGTCAATTGTATTTAATACTAAGAATTGTTTGGTGTAAGTGTAGCAGATTTCTGTGTGTCAAAGAGTTATTTTATATTTGTGTGTGTGTGTCTGGCCCGGTGCCACACAGGTTGTTAAGGCCTCTCAGTTATATTTATTAAACTTTATAATTAAGTTTTATGTATCTATAGAAACATAGATTTGTTTTGCTATAATGTAGCTTCCATCACTGAGTAAGTCTCTCTCAGTTTACATGTATATGTTTTATGTAGGAGAGAGAGAGAAAGAGCATGCGTTGATAAGAGTAAAGATGATTTGGGGTGGGTCCATTCACTGGACCTTTTCAGGGGCCAGTTCATAACCATGGTAGCATCCACATGAATGTAGAAGTGTTCAGAAACATCTTCTATTCTTACTGACAATACAAGTGAAGTGACTCCAAAATGACAGGACATTATTCACCATTCAGTTACTATTGGGAAAAACATTATCCAAAACACAACCAAAACAAACTGCAAATGCATTCAACAAGTTTGTAGAATCACAAGCTTCATGTTATCACTGCAGGAATGAATATTGATCCAAATACTAAACTTTTGACTAAATTAATTTGTTGAAACAATCATGCCTTTTTCAAATGGGAGAACTACGTAAATAAAGTGCTTTCATTTCTAAACGTTAAAACAGATATTTATGAATACCCTGAAATAAAAGTTGACATTCTGTACTGTCGACTAATATAAAACATTATATCTCAAATCCAAAATGCTGGAGCACAGCACCAAATTTAAAACTGTATGCTTCACTGTCCATATGATGTGGACTATGTGTGCCTGGTAAACACATGTGGATCTGGTGAACAGTTATCACTTGTTGACCAACTACAGGAATACTGACCTCAGAGTCTCCAGTTTACAGTGGGGATTCTCCAGTCCAGCAGAGAGCAGCTTCACTCCTGAATCCTTCAGGTCATTGTTACTCAGATCCAGCTCTCTCAGGTGTGAGGGGTTTGACTTCAGAGCTGAGACCAGAGAAGCACAGCCTTTCTCTGTGACTAGACAGACTGACAGCCTGCAAAGAGTCAAATTATATTATAACCCCACTGCTATTCTTTGGTGGTGAAAATAGTGGCAGTATATATTTTTTAAACACATTCAGATAGAGGCCTTTCTACTGACTCTGAAAAACACCAAAAGAAAGATGCCCAGGGTCCCTGCTCATCTGCGTGAACGTGCCTTAGGCATGCTGCAAGGAGGCATGAGGACTGCAGATGTGGCCAGGGCAATACATTGCAATGTCCTTACTGTGAGACTCCTAAGACAGCGCTACAGGTAGATGTTTGTTTGTTGCAAACATTCAGTGCATGGTTCTTCTGGCAGTAAAGACAGGGACTTTGAAAAACACTTGCTGACTTGACTGCAAAAGGTTTCTTCTCAGGTTGGCTTTTACTGACAATGTTTTTGGTAGCAGACACATTCACAGCAAAGCTGCTTCTTTTAGACTCACTTTTTCTGATGCTTGGTTGCTTCATTGAGTTGTTCTGATTACTTGAAGTAGAGTCCAGGATATCTCCAAACAGCGGGTCATTGGAAACCTTTGCTTGGCGGTACACAAATTCCACTAAATCAGGAAACCTGGCTCTTTTTCTTGTTCTTTCTTGAATGTCATACGCATAACTTCTCCATCTTTCTTTCAGTTTGAATAGAAGTTTGGATAAAATGGACTTCATGCTGGTAGGATTGTTCATTTCGTCCATGTAGTCCACATCATTCACTGTGTTACAACATCCAACCAAGAACAAAGCAAAAGCATTCAATCCTTTTCTGTCTTCTGGCCTTATCTGAGGCCATTCCATAGCCTTCTTGATATAAGCTGTAGCGATGGTCATTTCATCTCCATAGTGACGATCAAGCAGGTCTCTGGCTTCTTTGTAAGCTCTGTCAGGTCTCATATGCTCACAACTCCGAATGAGATCAAGTGTCTCTCCACTCGTGAACTGTTCAAGGTAGTACAGCCGGTCTTGATGACTGTCTGTTTTACTGTCGATAGCATGCTCGAATGCCCTTATGAAAGATCTGTAAGTCAGAGGATCTCCTGTAAACGTGGATATGTCTCTTTGAGGCAGTTGAGACAAACTCTGTTGTTTAATGAGCAACTGGGTGACTTGGTTTTGACTCTGCAGCACTTCGTGCAGGCTATCTGTAGAAGAATCAGTGTTATCATGATGATTAAGATGCGGCGTGCTGCTGACAGCATGAAAACCTTGACGATGACTTTCTTCTATCTGAAGCACCAACTTGAATGGATGGCTTTGGATTGAATGTAAGGGATGGCTTACCAGCTCCACGACGCACATAATCGTCAACATTGTGTTTTTCTTGTCTACGTATCAGGGGTTCAAATCTGGGTCCTGAAGGTGGCTCTAATAAATCAGAGTTAAATTCATGAGCATCTTCAAATTCTTCATACAGCTTTTAATTTGGCATCTGAAGCAGCAAGCTCAGTTTCAAGATCCAATTGCTCTTTTCTAATTCTCAAGTGAATTTCTTCCTGTTCTATCGCTTCTCTCTTTTTCATTGCTGCAGCTCTTGCCAACAGCGCTTCACGTTCAGCTTTAATTCTCAGCATTGCAGAATTAGTACTGGAAGTGTGGCTTACCACAGAGTTAGCTTTGGATACACTATCATGTGGCCTAATATAATCTTCCTCATCTTTCAAGACATCTGCAATCCATTTGTTTGAGTCTTCTATAAACCGCTTAAATTCCAAATATCTTTTCCCATAAGCATCTTGATCCGCTTTCTTATCATCTTCATCTATTAACTCACACAACTCTTCATTAATCCGTTCATACTGTCTTAAGTATCTTTCAAACATTAGCAATGCTTCATCTTTAATGAAATTAACATTGTGTTCATTTTCCTTCAATTTGGCTAATTCATTCTTCTGTTTGGTTACTTGTGCCAACTTTCCCTTGCGTTCTCCTTTCAGCCTTTGTATTTTCTCCTCTACAGCCTTTTCTGTGGGCTTTGGCGCCCTCTTTTGGTCAACACGCGCAGCTGCGCTTTCATCTGCCATGTCACGTCACTTTAAAATCTTCACACAAAACTGTCACAATTCCTGATATTGTCCACAGCTTCTACTCTTCTTATTGTATTCACAAACACTGGTGAAAAAGAGTCACTGTAGTGTAGGATTTCTTTAAGTAAAGCTCTATGACTTTCAGAACTAAATATCCAGTGGACACTTACTTTCACTTTTAGACGACGGTTAGCGTTAGCATCGTCAGGAGTCTAATAGAGTCAAGAAGAAAATATCAGACCTGTTCCAGGGAAAGTTTCATTCAGCCGACGACTCACACTCTAGGTAGGCTACCTCTGGCTTTCTTTCTGTATTCTTGAGCTAAGACGTAGATTTCGGCCGTCTTGGTCTATTGTCTTTGTTAGCAGCCGCTAGCAGGTTTCCTCAGCTCAGCCTAGTTGATTATCTCGCCGTCTTTGTTAGCAGCCGCTAGCAGGTTTCCTCAGCTCAGCCTAGTTGATTATCTCGCCGTCTTTGTTAGCAGCCGCTAGCAGGTTTCCTCAGCTCAGGCTTTCGTCTTCGTCAACATAAAATATAAAAACTTAGGATCTTTACTTTTCTTACAAATTAACTGTGCAGTTCCGTGTAGGTCAAAAGACTGTGTTGCTCCAAAGTCCAGTGGCTTCTGGCTGTTTCGCAGGGTTCTATTTCTTTCACACTAAATCTAACAGCCAATCAAATTACATTATACTAAATCACTGGTCAACTGTTTACATTCCAATTTGTACGTTCCATTTGCAACACAGGTTTTCTCAGGTCTTACAAAATAAACTCAAAATATTATTACTTCCATAGAAATGGCTTCAACATATCCCGGTCCCTAACTGACTAGGCCTTAACATATCAATTATCAACTTCAACTTAAACTGAAGCCATTTACACTCCTTCATTTAACACTTTCTCAATTCCTTTTAGCAAGAATCTTCTTCTTTTCACATGGAAGTATTTAAAGGTAAACATTAACTGGTAAGTATTAACAACTAAATACTTTTCACAGACTATTCAAACTGGTCATTTCTATTCTTTTCAATATTCAATCCACTCTGGTAAGAATTTCTAGTTTATTCAAGTCTTTCTCTTCTATCTTCAGTCTTCTCCCTGCAATAAACAACGTTTAGTTATGGGTCTTTGAATGATGCTGGTCTTCGTCCGAACTTCAGCACTTCGTATAACGCCTTTGGAGTCAGGCATCACCTTCATGATTCTGCCTAACATCCAGGAGTTTCTTGGCAGGAAAGAATCTGCTTAAACTCTTTTCTCTTCTCGCTCAGGGGTACAAAATAAACTCAAAATATTATGACTTCCATAGAAATAGCTTCAACACTGACATTGTACCACTTATAGTATATTAAAGTAGTGAAAATTATAGTATCTGGTGGCATATTTTTTAGGACACAACAATACATACAAACCTCTCACCATTAACCTCAAATAAAAGGTGACATTCTGTACTGTCGCCTAATATTACACTTTTTATTTCAAATCCAAAATGCTGGAGCATACGGCCAAACTGTAAGCTTCACTGTCCAAACACATGGACTATGTGTGCTTGGTGAACACATGTGGATCTGGTGAACAGTTATCACTTGTTGACCAACTACAGGAATACTGACCTCAGAGTCTCCAGTTTACAGTGGGGATTCTCCAGTCCAGCAGAGAGCAGCTTCACTCCTGAATCCTTCAGGTCATTGTTACTCAGGTCCAGCTCTCTCAGGTGTGAGGGGTTTGACTTCAGAGCTGAGACCAGAGAAGCACAGCCTTCCTCTGTGACTCCACAGCCTGACAGCCTGGCAAAGAGATCATCATGATTTCACAAACACACTGTTAATTTAACACCAGTAGTGTAGAAGGACAATGTCAGATGCATTTGGTTTATTCTGTCAAACAACTTATAGATTAATCTTCCGTCTCCTAGAATGTTATGGTCATATTGTTATAATAATGTGAACATCAAGGCATTGATTCTTTATGTTTTTAATAATACATATTTTACTCTAAACTGAATATTTCTTCCTGATGATTAGTACTTAAATGTCATGAAATGTACTCACAGTGTGTGTGTCTGTCCAGTGTGTGTGTTTATCCAGTGAGTGTTTGTGTGTGCGTGTGTCCAGTGTGTGTGTCCTGCTTTCCCCTAGACATACTGGACACTCACACACAAACACACACTGGATACACACATACACACATTGGACACACATACACTGGAAACACACTCTGGATACACACATAGAAAACACAAACACAGACAGGACACACACACACACACACACACACACACACACACACACACACAAACACTGGACAGACACACACACACAGTGGTGGTAATAATGTTTGTCTTAACTAGCCTGATAACTCCAACATGTCTGATATGAACATTGACATAAACCCTCTACATACTTGAGTTTCTCCAGTCTGCAGTGTGGATCCTCCAGTCCAGCAGAGAGCAGTCTGACTCCTGAGTCTCCTGGGTGATTGTAGCTCAGGTCCAGCTCTCTCAGGTGTGAGGGGTTTGACTTCAGAGCTGAGACCAGAGAAGCACAGCCTTCCTCTGTGACTAGACAGCCTGACAGCCTGCAAAGTGTCAAATCATATAACAACCACACTGCTATTTTTTGGTGGTGAAAATAGTGGCAGTATATATTTTTCAACATATTCAGATATATCAGTGTCCTGAAACCTGCCATATCTATTCATAAATGTATCATTATTAGAAATGTCAAATGATCAACGTATTGAATTGAAGAGAAAAAATGTATAGTACAAATATTTGAGTAGACTGACCAGACCAGTTTAAAAAGCAGTATCAGTCAAAACACAGATAGTGAGGTATCAGATTTAGATTGTATTGAGTATACAGTCCACACCATATCTAGTTTGACAGTGAAACTAACATTTTAAATGTGGCTCTGAACTCCAGCATTGTGGATTTGAGATCAAATGTTTTATATGAGGTGACAGTATATAATGTCACCTTTTATTTGAGTGTATTTTTATACATATCTGTTTCAGCATTTAGAAAAATAAAAGCACTTTATGTATCTAGTCCCCCTATTTGAAGAAGTTATAAGTATTTTGACCAATTCACTTATAGTATATTAAAGTAGTCAAAAGTTTAGTATTTGGTCCCAAACTCAGTGGTTGCATTTGAAGTTTTGGTTGTGATTTGGGTTAAGTTTTGACCAATAGTAACTGAATGGTAGATGATGACAGGATTAATCCTCTAAGTGAGTAGATAACATGTTTCTAAATACTACTAAATGAATCCTGATGATGCTATGATTAAGAAAAATCATGAATGAATCATGAATAATAATGAGTGAGAAAGTTACAGAGGCTAGAACAAAACATGCTAACCTCTCACCATTACCAATAACAGAGGGGGTATGATCTTTGTGTCTCTGTAACGTTCTCATTCATCATCATTCACCATTCATTCATGATTATTCATAACCATGGTAACATCCACATGAATGTAGAAGTGTTCAGAAACATCTTCTATTCTTACTGACAATACAAGTGAAGTGACTCCAAAATGACAGGACATTATTCACCATTCAGTTACTATTGGGAAAAACATTATCCAAAACACAACCAAAACAAACTGCAAATGCATTCAACAAGTTTGTAGAATCACAAGGTTCATGTTATCACTGCAGGGAAGGAATATTGATCCCAATACTAAACCTTTGACTAAAATATATAGTTGAAATAATCATGACTTTTTCAAATGGGAGAATTACATAAATAAAGTGCTTTCATTTCTAAACGGTAAAACAGATATTTATGAATACCCTGAAATAAAAGTTGATATGAAACATTCTATCTCAAATCCAAAATGCTGGAGCACAGCGGTAAATTATAAACTGTATGCTTCATTGTCCATATGATGAGGACTATGTGTGCCTGGTAAACACATGTGGATCTTGTGAACAGTTATCACTTGTTGACCAACTACAGGAATACTGACCTCAGAGTCTCCAGTTTACAGTGGGGATTCTCCAGTCCAGCAGAGAGCAGCTTCACTCCTGAATCCTTCAGGTCATTGTTACTCAGATCCAGCTCTCTCAGGTGTGAGGGGTTTGACTTCAGAGCTGAGACCAGAGAAGCACAGCCTTTCTCTGTGAGTCCACAGCCTGAAAACCTGCAAAGAGATCATCATGATTTCACAAACACACTGTTAATTTAACACCAGTAGTGTAGAAGGACAATGGCAGATGCATTTGGTTTATTCTGTAAAAAAAAAAAACATATAGATTCATCTTCCGTCTCCTGGAATGTTATGGTCATATTGTTATAATAATGTGAACATCAAGGCATTGATTCATTATGTTTTTAATAATACATATTTTACTCTAAACTGAATATTTCTTTCTGATGATTAGTACTTAAATGTCATGTTATGTACTCACAGAGCAGCTCTGGAGGCTTTGACCACTGGCAGCAGCCTCAGAAGACCTTCCTCTGATCTGGAGTATTTCTTCAGGTCAAACACATCCAGCTCCTTTTCTGAAGTCAGCAATACAAAGACCAGAGCTGACCACTGTGCAGGTGACAGTTTGGCTTCTGAGAGACTTCCTGATCTCAGGTATCTTTGGATCTCCTCCACTAGAGAATGGTCATTCAGTTCATTCAGACAGTGGAACAGATTTATGCACCTTTCTTGAGAGGGATTCTCCCTGATCTTCTCCTTGATATACTTGACTGTTTCTTCATGGCTCTGTGAGCTGCTTCTTGTCTTTGTCAGTAGACCTCGTAAGTGCTTCTGATTGGACTCCAGTGAGAGGCCCAGAAGGAAGCGGAGGAAAAGGTCCAGGTTTCCTGTCTTACTTTGTAAGGCTTTATCCACAGCACTCTTGTAGAGAGTAACTTCAGGCTTGTTTCTTAACAGCCCAAAAAAGTAGCTGGACATTGGTTGAGGTTCATCCATTAGATTCTCATTGTTGTTGATGAATGAGAGGAACACATATACAGCAGCCAGAAACTCCTGAATGCTCAGATGCACAAAGCAGTACACCTTGTCCTGGTACAGCCCACATTCCTCTTTAAAGAGCTGTGTACACAATCCTGAGTACACTGAGGCTTCATTGACATCAATGCCAGCCTCTTTCAGGTCTTCTTCATAGAAAATCAGATTGCCATTCACAAGCTGTTGAAAAGCCAGTTTTCCCAGTGACAGAATGCTCTCTTTATTCCAGTGTGGACCTGTCTCTTCTTTCCCAAGATACTTTGCATTCTTCTGTTTGGCATGAAACACCACAAGGTGTGTGTACATCTCAGTCAGAGTCTTGGGCATCTCTTTTCTCTTGTCTGTACTCAACATGTGTTCAAGGACTGTTGCAGAAATCCAACAGAAGACTGGAATGTGGCACATGATGTGGAGGCTCCTTGATGTCTTTATGTGAGAGATGATTCTGCTGGCCATGTCCTTATCACTGAATCTCTTCCTGAAGTACTCTTCCTTCTGTGGGTCATTGAACCCTCGTACCTCTGTCACCTGGTCAACACATCCTGAAGGGATCTTATTGGCTGCTGCAGGTCGGGTAGTTATCCAGAGGAGAGCAGAGGGAAGCAGATTTCCCTTGATGAGATTTGTCAGCAGAACATCCACTGAGGTTAACTCTGTGACGTCACAACACATCTTGTTCTTCTGGAAGTCTAGGGGCAGTCGGCACTCATCCAGACCATCAAAGATGAACAGAACTTTGTACTTGTCGTAGTTGGAGATTCTTGATTCTTTGGTTTCCATTGAGAAGTGATTGAGAAGTTCAATCAAAGTGTGTTTTTCCCCTTTCATCAAATTCAGTTCCCGAAAAGGGAATGAAAATACAAATTGGACATCCTGATTTGCTTTTCCTTCAGCCCAGTCCAGAATGAACTTCTGCACAGAGACTGTTTTTCCAATGCCAGCGACTCCCTTTGTCAGCACAGTTCTGATAGGTTTGTCTTGTCCAGTTAAGGGTTTGAAGATGTCGTTACATTTGATTGCAGTCTCTGGTCTGGCTTGTTTCCTGGTTGTTGTCTCAATCTGTCTCAACTCATGTTCATTATTGACCTCTCCTGTTCCACCCTCTGTGATGTAGAGCTCTGTGTAGATCTTATTGAGAAGTGTTGGGTTTCCTTGTTTAGCGATCCCCTCAAATACACATTGAAACTTCTTCTTTAGATTAGATTTGAGTTCACGTTGGTAAATCACAGCCAGCTCATCTGAATGAAGAAATAACACAGAGGATATTAATATTACGTCTGATTTAATGACTACAGTATTGTAGGACTGTTATAAAGTTTTAATTGTAATAATTAATTATCTTAACTGTCTGTATAAATGTGTAAATGTTTTCATAATGCATTACACACTGGTGTGACTGATTTATATAATTATTGGTATTATTGATGGTATTATTAATGTTGTCTCTCTCTGTCTCTCCTCTTCTCTCTGTCTAAATGAATCAACACAACACATCCCTGCTGCTACTTGATGAGGTCACTAGGTGTTGTGTTAAGGCTGCTATAATATCATTGAGTTACACAGCTACTTTAGCTGTACTTTAGCTACAGCTTTTAAATGTTTCTTATAAAACAGCATTCAACATGAGGCAGACAGCTCTTACTTTTCTCCAGTGTGTCAGCAAGCTCCTTCTGGTTCATTTTCCTCAGGACGTGCAGTGTGATCTTCAGAGCCCCCTCTCTGGCACTGCTCTCCTGCTTCTCATCTTCAGCATCCACCACTTCCTTATCCTGCTTCTGACTCTCAAAGCCTTGTGGGAGTTCTGGACTAAGAATCCTCTTAAACATCTTCAGCTCGTTCTTCACAAATGTCATAATATTATCTTCAAGCAACTGAAATAAATCAAGTAAATAAGTTCAGCAAGAGAATAAATGCTTTCTCACTAACATATTAATGAATGATTGACAGATCAACTTTACTTGAGGTAAACAAAAACAAATGTACATAACAGGACCACATACACTGAATATGGAGGCCAGGTCTGTTTGATGACTCTGGGAAGACTGACCACTGAGAATCTCTGACTCTGATCTCTCCTGTTGGTTTCTGTGGACAAAACATCCAAGGAGTGCACACACACACACACACACACACACAAACACACGCAAACACACGCAAACACACGCAGGGAGGGAATGTTGTGTTTGTTAAATATTGTTGTAGGACTATGAAAATGGAAAAAATGATTAGTTTATGGATTATGAAAACAACCCAAATAAATGGTAATATGGGAGAGGAGAAATGACTAGAGAGAGTGTTGTTTAACTCACTGACCATGACCCATGAGTTCTTCTTACCTTTGTTCAGTAGAAAAGTCTCCCTCTCTAAACTCTATAGGATGACGCATAGACCAGTCACTCTTCAAGGACACACAGCTGGGTACAGGGGAGGCTGGTCTCTCCTGCTTGATTGGACTTCAACACAACAGAGACAAACATTACGTCTCTCATCTACTCTGAGCTCAGATGGGGAAACATAAGAGTTTAATTCCAAAAACACTATATATCCATTTTCTGAAATGTTAGTAAATTATCTTTTATTGTTTAAAAACCACTACAAACCTTTATAAAGTTTTCTAAAGGGTGTAGTTTCCACTAGAAAAATTCAGACTGGATTTTCCCTAATGTAAAATGTAGCAACCCCTACAAAACATTTCCATTAATTATAATCCACATAATACATGTGCTGTTGCTGCAGGATTATTTTCCTTCTGTGAGAAACTGGGTCAAATTAAGATATCATCTGTAAATGCATTCATCTTAAAATAGCTAGTTGAGACGACCACATATCACAGTCAAATATACAGGATACAAACATTCCATTCCAGCTAAACAATGGATATATAGCATTTAGCAAAAAAACATTTTCATACACATCTAAAATCGAGAACAGTTATATTGAAGGTAAGCAATCATTTCTGAGATAAAAAAACAAATGTGATTTATGTATTTCGTAATATAAATTCTTAAACAAAATTGTCCGCTTACCTCTTAGCTTTGGTGTCATGTCCCCCAGAGTGACTCATTTTAGAGGCAGGGCCCCCCTCCTCTCTCTCCCCAGAGAGACTCATTTTAGAGGCAGGGCCCCACTCATCTCTCTCCCCAGAGAGACTCATTTTAGAGGCAGTGCCCCCCTCCTCTCTCTCCCCAGAGAGACTCATTTTAGAGGCAGGGCCCCCCTCCTCTCTCTCCCCAGAGAGACTCATTTTAGAGGCAGGGCCTCCCTCCTGTCTCTCCCCAGAGAGACTCATTTTAGAGGCAGGGCCCCCCTCCTCTCTCTCCCCAGAGAGACTCATTTTAGAGGCAGGGCCTCCCTCCTCTCTCTCCCCAGAGAGACTCATTTTAGAGCACTGACCCCTAAACAGAGATCCAGAATGTTAGTTGTGTTTAACACAGTGACAACTAATTATTGAATGTCAATTGTTCTCTTTTATTAATTATCTCTTAGAAATAAAACATTTACTAACAGATACATCCAAACAGTCAGTTGATTTAATGCAATTACTTTCTAGGCCAATGACTACTCAAAACCCACCCACATGGCCTGAAAACTAGCCCAAACAAATAGTCCCTGATAGGCCTACTGTAATGAATACTCAGGGAGACAATGGTGTTGATTCAGAGGATATACTGGTCGGTACACAGAAGAAGGCTATAACTGGTTCTATTTAATAGCCAACAGATGTATAATTCTCCACATTTAATGTCAGTTTTATTGTTGAGTTTTTCTCACAACAGAAGCACATGAGGAAGCTCAATAACTTTCATTTCAAAAGAGACCCAATAACTGAGCATGTGTAAAAACCATCCCATTATATGGTTTTCCATAAACAAAGTGGACATTAGAATGCAGTTTAAACCTCCTCGGAGCGAATTGATCTAATGCGCTCTAGAACGCCTAAAGTCGTTTTCCTGGGCTTTGTAGCCTTATATCTTGATGCGCATCAGTTCTAGAGGGTTAATATGTTTTATGGAAAAAGGGCTGTAAAATAGGTGTCTCCTTAATGACAATATAAATAACATGTAGGCTGACTGATTAGTTTCCACGTTGAAAACTGCAGTCTGTCAGCAACTCAGCTCAAGTAGCAGTTCTATTAACTAGTAATATCTCATTCCAGGTATTCATTCACATACTCAGTCCTTTAGAATAGATTATTGTTCAGAAAATACTCACTTTTTTTTCTTGTTCAGGAATACTTAGAAATACTTTACTTTTTAATTCTCTCCATATAGTTTTCTGCTTTGTCGTCTCAAAATGGATCCTGTACAAAATAAACACTTTCACTTTCATCACAGCGTCTCCCCACCCTGATAATAAAGTGTTTTATTGGTATCTTCCACTAGATGGCAGTAAATACCTGCTGTAACTAGACTTTACAACAGTATGTGTTCGGTTTCTTGGTCCTGGTGACTCCTGGGAAGTGTCTCAGAGGAGGAATGCTGACCTAGGATCAGGTCCCCCTGCCCATGTAATATTATTCATTATGATCTAAAAGGCTAAACTGATCCTAGATCAGCACTCCTACTCTTTATTTAATACGGTCACAGGTGACTCCTCAAGATGAGGCTCATGATTTATAAGTTATATTGTTTAAAAGAGCCTTTGGGGGATTTTTGAGATCAGGTCATCCTCATCTGAAACCCTTAGAAATTTTGTGCACATATGTTTAGATCACGGTTAGTGAACATTTGTCTTTTGACAAGATAATCCATCCACCTGACAGGTGTGTTATATCAAGAAGCTGATTAAACAGCATTATCATTACATAAAGCAACAGTGAAATGTAGTTCTTCTTCCAAGTACTTGAGTTTCTCCAGTTTACAGTGTGGATCCTCCAGTCCAGCAGAGATCAGTCTGACTCCTGAGTCTCCTGGGTGATTGTAGCTCAGGTCCAGCTCTCTCAGGTGTGAGGGGTTTGACTTCAGAGCTGAGACCAGAGAAGCACAGCCTTCCTCTGTGACTCCACAGCCTGACAGCCTGCAAAGAGTCAAATCATATTACAACCACATTGCTATTATTTGGTGGTGAAAAGCGTGGTAGTTTATTATTTTCAACGTATTCAGATATATCATTGTCCTGAAACCTGCCATATCTATTCATAAATGAACGTATCATTATTAGAAACACAAAGAAGAAACTGGCTGAATTAGGGGAGTTGGAATTGCGGATGTGCCCCTGCTCCAGCGTCTCTCGGATGTATGTCTCCATAGTCTCCTTTTCGGCCATAGAGAGAGGATAGATTCTTCTTCGGGGGGGCGTGGCGTCTGGTAGCAGGTCAATGGCGCAGTCCCGGGAACGGTGAGGAGGACGACACTTGACCTTTTCTTGAGAAAACACCCCACTCAGATCTTCGTATTCAGGCGGAATGCTCCCTGTGAGGGTGCTCGCAGGGCTCTCTACTGATGTAGCCCCACACGTTGTGATCAAGCAGGTCCTCTGACATTTATCCGACCATCCTAGGAACCTTCGCCCACTCCAGCCTATGTTGGGGTCGTGTTGCTGGAGCCATGGAAGTCCCAAGATGACCGGATGTATGGAGGAAGAGATCACCAACAGTTCCAGTCTCTCTCGATGGCAGGCATCCGTGAATAGTGAGGGTGACAGGACAAGTCACGTGAGTAATGGAGCCAGACCCCACCGGTCGACCATCCAGAGCATGGATGGGCATAGAGGACCTCAAACGGCGCAGCGGCAGTCGGAGAGCGTCGACCAAGGACCGGTCAATGAAACTCCCCGCAGCCCCGGAGTCAATCAGGGCTAAAGACACATGATTGGGGAAGTTACCAGAAAGCACAACTGAGCAACAGAAAGGGCTGGCTATGCGATCTGCACGCAAGACACCTAGTGTGCCCACGTGCGCCCCCTGGCCACTTATCCCTTTCATGCGTCCTGCCTGGTTCAAGGGACACACCCTCCTGACGTGCCCTCTCTCTCCGCAGTAGAGGCACAGTCCCTGACGACTCCGCCGTTCTCTCTCCTCTGCGGAGAGTCTCGTTACCCCCAGCTCCATCGTCTCCGGTTCCGGCTTGGTGAAGGGGAAGGGGAAGATGCGCGCGGCGCACCAGCTGGTCACGGTCCCAAAGCTCCCTCTCCGCGCCCGTCCATGGAGACCTAGGGAAAACGAGAGGGGAACAGGAAAAATAAAGGCAAATATACAAACTAGTGGAAAAATAAAAAATGGTGCCCCGGGTTGGGCGGGTTATTCTGTGATATTGGGAGGGAAAGTGAAGGAGGAGGCGAAGAAACAGTTATGATGTGAAATTAAATGAGAGATTTTAATACGGAAGACAGCAATACCCAATAAGGAAATATTAACCCGCGAGGGGTGAAACAAACACTCAAAGTTATATGGTGACCCTATACTAGCTAGCTACATTTGACCCCAGCTAAGTAGGTGAATATATATATATATATACAGTGGGGAGAACAAGTATTTGATACACTGCCGATCTTGCAGGTTTTCCCACTTACAAAGCATGTAGAAGTCTGTAATTTGTATCATAGGTACTCTTCAACTGTGAGTGACGGAATCTAAAACAAAAATCCAGAAAATCACATTGTATGATTTTTAAGTAATTAATTTGCATTTTATTGCATGACATAAGTATTTGATACATCAGAAAAGCAGAACCTAATATTTGGTACAGAAACCTTTGTTTGAAATTACAGAGATCATACGTTTCCTGTAGTTCTTGACCAGGTTTACACACACTGCAGCAGGGATTTTGGCCCACTCCTCCAAACAGATCCTTCAGGTTTCGGGGCTGTCGCTGGGCAATACGGACTTTCAGCTCCCTCCAAAGATTTTCTATTGAGTTCAGGTCTGGAGACTGGCTAGGCCACTCCAGGACCTTGAGATGCGTCTTACGGAGCCACTCCTTAATTGCCCTGGCTGTGTATTTCGGGTCGTTGTCATGCTGGAAGACCCAGCCACGACCCATCTTCAATGCTCTTACTGAGGGAAGGAGGTTGTTGGCCAAGATCTCGCGATACATGGCCCCATCCATCCTCCCCTCAATACGGTGCAGTCGTCCTGTCCCCTTTGCAGAAAAGCATCCCCAAAGAATGATGTTTCCACCTCCATGCTTCACGGTTGGGATGGTGTTCTTGGGGTTGTACTCATCCTTCTTCTTCCTCCAAACACGGCAAGTGGAGTTTAGACCAAAAAGCTCTATTTTTGTCTCATCAGACCACATGACCTTCTCCCATTCCTCCTCTGGATCATCCAGATGGTCATTGGCAAACTTCAGACGGGCCTGGACATGCGCTGGCTTGAGCAGGGGGACCTTGCGTGCGCTGCAGGATTTTAATCCATGACGGCGTAGTGTGGAACTAATGGTTTTCTTTGAGACTGTGGTCCCAGCTCTCTTCAGGTCATTGACCAGGTCCTGCCGTGTAGTTCTGGGCTGATCCCTCACCTTCCTCATGATCATTGATGCCCCACGAGGTGAGATCTTGCATGGTGCCCCAGACCGAGGGAGATTGACCGTCATCTTGAACTTCTTCCATTTTCTAATAATTGCGCCAACAGTTGTTGCCTTCTCACCAAGCTGCTTGCCTATTGTCCTGTAGCCCATCCCAGCCTTGTGCAGGTCTACAATTTTATCCCTGAGGTCCTTACACAGCTCTCTGGTCTTGGCCATTGTGGAGAGGTTGGAGTCTGTTTGATTGAGTGTATTTTATACAGGTAACAAGTTCAAACAGGTGCAGTTAATACAGGTAATGAGTGGAGAACAGGAGGGCTTCTTAAAGAAAAACTAACAGGTCTGTGAGAGCCGGAATTCTTACTGGTTGGTAGGTGATCAAATACTTATGTCATGCAATAAAATGCAAATTAATTATTTAAAAATCATACAATGTGATTTTCTGGATTTTTGTTTTAGATTCCGTCACTCACAGTTGAAGTGTACCTATGATAAAAAATTACAGACTTCTACATGCTTTGTAAGTGGGAAAACCTGCAAAATCGGCAGTGTATCAAATACTTGTTCTCCCCACTGTATGTATATTAATTTTTTAATAAATTAATTTAAGATAAACTGTTCAACTATTGTCTTTCGCTCTCTTTGAGTCAACTACTACTCACCACATTTTATACACTGCAGTGCTATCTAGCTGTAGCTTATGCTTTCAGCACTAGATTAATTATCTGATCCTTTGATTGGATAAACAACATGTCAGTTCATGCTGCAAGAGCTCTGATAGGTTAGAGCACTTCCTCTGGAAGTTGTCGTAATTACTGTGTAAGTCTATGGAAGGAGGTGTGAACCATGAACCTCCTAGGTTCTACATTGAAGTCCATGTACCCAGAGGAGGACAGACACTAGCTGTCCTCCGGCTACACCATGGTGCTGTAATACAGAGTGATGCTGAGGCTACTGTAGACCTTCATTGCAAAACAGTGTGTTTTAATCAATTATTTGGTGACGTGAATATATTTAGTATAGTTTTATCTAAAAAGGATAACTTTATAATGTTTTATTATTTTTAATTTTTAGAAATTCACTGAGCAGGACGGTCCTCCCCTTCCTCCTCTGAGGAGCCTCCACTGAAATGCACTAACGCCATCAAAACTTAAAGTAACCTATCACAAAATAGGACTTTTTAACAATATAATTTGTCATCTAAAGAAAATATGTATTTAGCTAAATGAACTGACACCCTCAAAACTTATGTCAGAAAACCATTAAAACAGTATAATTTGTCATTGAATGACAAGGTCATCTGAAGTACTGTAAAAACACACTGTACTACGATGTGACTGAAGTTGCCTTACAGCCTGAAATGAAAACACATCAAACCAGACTTTTTCCGTCTTTTTTTACACACAGTAACCCACAATATCCAAGTGAAAAAGAAAATCTAAACAATATTTAGTTACTTTGATTTGTTCAGAATAAAAGCAGTTGTTCATAGAGGACTCCACTGCTTAGTAGTGTAATTCAAAGCAAAGAATCCACTATGGGCGGAAAGGTACTTTCAAAAGATCTACAATATAAAATTGTGGAAAGGCACAAGTCAGGGGATATATATAATATAGCTGGCGATATAAAACATATCAATATGATATCAATGAACTATTTTATATGTATTTATCGACTGATTGTGAGATTACCAATTATGTAAAGAGAGTTTATATGTTTTCATTTTATCTTTATTTTACTAGGCAAGTCAGTTAAGAACAAATTCTTATTTACAATGACGGCCTAGGAACAGTGGGTTAACTGCCTTGTTCAGGGGCAGAATGATTTTTACCTTGTCAGCTCAGGGATTCGATCCTACAACCTTCCAGTTACGGGCCTAACACTCTAACCACTAGGCTACCTGCCGCCCCGAGTTTGTAAATTGCGTGTTGGTGTATCCTTTATTGCAGTGTCTGCAGCATCCATATGTTGATGGTAAAGATACACCATTATGGGAGTCATCGTTATTGACCATTAAAAAAGTATTTAGTTCTGTTTGACATGCTTTGCAAAGAATATTATTGTGTTTTGTAGAGGGTTGTCTATTGTTTTGCAAAAAGTGTCTTGTGATAACGAATTGTGTCTAGTATTTTGCTAAAAAGGGCTTAGAATTTGCAACTAAGGGTTCATTTGCAGGTCTGATTGCTTACTTAGCCCCTGAATGCTCAGAAGAGACCGTCCAAGAGATGTGCACACCTCCCATTGGATGTATGCGAGGACCAAGTTGCACATTTCCCACGTAAGACAGGGAGAGGATGCTGCAGACACTGCAATAAAGGATACACCAACACGCAATGCAGCAAGTGTGATGTTCGCCTTTGCTTTTCAGAGGACAAGAACTGTTTTTGGGACTTTCACAACCACATATGTATTGGTCATTCTGAGGTCACTCCCACCACATGCTCCAAATTCAAGCAAAATAGTCTGTTTTTTGCAGATAAAACATTTGTTTGAGCTGCTTCGGTTTTTAAAATATGAGACACTGAACTATAGACGATGACGTTACCAGCCCCCGACCTGCTCCACATTCACCCAAAAAAAGGCTAGTCTTCTATGAATTTGACCTGTCAGATTCTGTGACCCTATATATTTATTAATATCTGATCAATATGCTTCATAAAATAGAAAGGGGAGATGGTTACACATCAAATAAGTTTTCTCAGGACTTAGTATTCACCATAGTCCCAATATGTAGGTATGATTTAGACATCAGTGTATGTGTGTGTAGCTCAGACCTTAGTATTCACCATAGTCCCAATATGTAGGTATGATTTAGACATCAGTGTATGTGTGTGTATCTCAGGACTTAGTATTCACCATAGTCCCAATATGTAGGTATGATTTAGACATCAGTGTATGTGTGTGTAGCTGTGTGTATAAACATGTACTTATACACTAACATATGACCAAGTGATGGATGGATTCTGTTTTTGTCATTACCAAAAGAAACTCCAATTAAAAGGATTGTTTCATGTTACAATGACAAAATGAATATGGCTGATAAAAACCTTTTAGAATGTTTAATTCCTTCAGTTCAAAATCAACAATGCATATCATGTAATGTTAATGTCTTGATGATTAAACAAAAGAGTTTGCATATGAATTCGTCATGTGTGTTTTAATGAGTACAAACATATTGTTGTTCATGAGTTTACTGCTGTAGGGTTTGAATTCACAATTATTAAATGTAAGTCATGTTACAGGTTGATGGTGGGCATTCTACCAATGTGGCCTTTGAAAACAGCAACCAGGAACTGGTTGAAAGTTCCAACACAAGGGTACAAGACACCAATGAGGTTTCCCCTTCAGTTCTGAAGGTGAGTCTCAGGGCTCTACACTAACCTTTTCCACTGGTGTTACTTGAGCTACTAACTTTTTTCATTACTGGCTCAAAAACATGATTTGGTGTCACAAATGTTTTCTCTGCGTGCCTATGACCTAACCTCAAATCCCATGAATGTCATTGCTGGTTGTTACTGTCAGCAGGGGATTTTCTATTAACACCGTTATGGTGATTATATTATTTTTGTGATTTTTTTCATCTATAATTATGTCAGTTTTTCAATCATAATCACATCTTTATTTTTGAGCGTTAGAATAATCATCAATGTATAGATTTATAACCATTTTACAAGTTCTCTTTTTCGTAAAACATTTGTTATTGCAATTCTATATTCATACAGGTTACAGAGAAACCAATGAACTCCTTAGTTGAGTACACAGACTCTGATGACGTCAGCTCTGGACCAGATGTTTCTTCTCCACAACCTGATACATTTTCAGATTTACCATCTAGCAGCATACAGGTTGGTTCTTTCTGATTCGCATTAACTGTTTCATTTATCTATTGTTTTCATTACAAAACTACTTTCAGTAGATGTCATCCTGTTTATAATGTGTTTCTCCTTTATAGCATCTCAGTAGTAAAAGTACTGTGGAAGGAGAACATGTGCCGCAGCTTAGAAGGACTAAAAGCATTCTGGTAAGGCAAGCAGCATTTTTACAGATAGTTGTTCTATTTATAGGAACCTATTGCATGTTTGGTCCCTATTTAGAATTATTCTCCATTAGTCAAGTCCAATGTTTTTATGTGGTGAAACTGTGTGAACATGCCATTTACAAAACACCTGCCTCTGACAGCTTTGACAGCTTTGCTCTGTCATGTACATTTTAAACATCTACATGCTGTAGGTCAGTATTTTTACTATTATATTATTCATGATTTCACCAAACAGTTTTATTTATCAGCCACTGACACGTTGTAGTGTTTTGTAAGAAAATAGCACAATTATTCCTCAATCTGTGAAATGTTAACATTTCATTCATTGTTTTTAAGATGGAGGAGACTCTTAATTGGTCTGAAGAGCTTTTTGACAGATGAAGAAAATATTAAAACGATTGTGCCAAAATTTAAGCGGACAAGAAAAAGTTTTGACTGAAGTACAGATGAGGAGGAAGATAAAATTGTACATAACATTGTGCCAAGACTTAGGAAGTCAAGAAGCATTTTGGTAAGCACCCATAGTGCAAGGCATGATGTGTAAGAATATATGTTCCTTGATAAGTAGTGTTGTTTCTGAAAATCTACACTGTTACTATGAAAATGTTTTAGAATATGCATCATGATCAGTGCAACAAATCGCATCAGTGAGTAGGTTAAGTATTTTTGCCAGTAAATCCTTAAATGGCAAGTAAACAAGCCTTTTTATTCTGCCAATACTCAGGGCTTGAAACAAGGCGCTCTATCTTGCAACCGGCGCAGTGCAGCACAAAGCCCGACGCAAGCTGTGTTTGCTAGTATAAGACCAATGCAGTTGTCAATTTAGATAGATAGATAGATAGATAGATAGGTACTTTATTGATCCCCCGGGGGGGAAATTACATTATCAAGCAGCTACAACAAAAACACAGGGCAGGTGCAAAATGCCACAACGAAAGTACACAAAAGACAGATACACGGTACATGATACATAGAGCGGCAGTATGAAAAAGTATAGAAATACAGGATATCTGGAGTGCAAAAAAAAGCTATAAAAGGACATTGCATAGTATGAGTGGTTGGCTGAAAATGTACACTATACATTGGTGGATGTTGGATGGTTAACTATACTATACAGGTTGATGGCAGAGAAATACTTCAGTAGCTAAAAATGCGTATGATATGAGCGAGGGTAATAATAGTTTACTTAATAGACAGACTGGGTAAATGAACAGGTAAGTGAAAATTTTTTGCATGGTTAAATTAGCTGTACAGTTAGGTATACAGTTATATTTACAGATAAGTGAATACTTGCATGTTTACACAAACTGTACAGGTAAATGACAGGAAGAGATACTTTAATAGCTAAATGTGTGTATGATATCATTGGGGTAATAATAGTAATTCCCTTAAAATACAGTCCTTAGTGCGCAGGGTTTAATTACAGACAACTGCACTTATTGCACATTTGATATACTAAAAGCAATGAGAAAAGGTGCAACTGGCAGGATACTAATAATATGCATTTCTGAGTGAATGCCTAGGTCCAATAATTACTTACAATATTGCATGTGATATAATATAACAACTGTACATGGGTATGTATATACAGACCTGTATGAATAAGTAGGTCCTGAGTGGATGAGTGCTGACGGAACAGAGTTACTCACGGATGGATGCATAATTGTTAAACTAGGTCCTAGCATCCCAACAGTTCCAGATCTATGTTGCCGACGGCACGGCACCCCGGTGAGGCATTATATAGTCTCATAGCCGCCGGCAGGAAGGACCTCCTGTAGCGCTCTCTGGCACACCGTGGTGGGATCAGTCTGTGACTGAAAGAGCTCCTCTGCGTCATAACCATAGCGTGCAGAGGGTGGGTGACGTTGTCCATGATGGCCAGCAGTTTGGCCAGGATCCGTCTCTCCGCCACCTCCTCTAGAGTGTCAAGGCTCATCCCCAGGACAGAGCTAGCCTTCCTGATCAGCTTATTTACCCGAGAAGCATCACCGGCTTTGATGTTAGCTCCCCAGCACACCACTGCAAAAAAGATGGCACTGGCCACCACAGACTGGTAGAAGGTATGCAGTAGTTTACTGCACACGTTGAAGGACCTGAGCCTCCTCAGAAAGTAGAGTCGGCTCTGGCCCTTTTTGTACAGGGCCCCGGTGTTACCAGCCCATTCCAGTCTGTTGTCCATATGGACACCCAAGAACTTGTACGACTCAACCATTTCCACATCCATCCCCTTTATAGGGACTGCAGTCAGTTGTTCCTTGGTTCTCCTGAAGTCCACCACCATCTCCTTAGTTTTGCTGATGTTGAGCTGAAGGTGGTTCTGCTCACACCACAACACAAAGTCACTGATTGTGCTCCTGTACTCCTCATCCTGCCCACCCCTGATGCACCCAACAATAGCAGAGTCATCCGAGAACTTCTGTAGGTGGCATGTTTCAGAGTTATATCTGAAGTCTGAGGTGTAGAGGGTGAACAGGAAGGGGGACAGGACCGTACCCTGGGGGGCCCCTGTGTTGCTAACTGCCCGTTCTGACACACAGCTCTGTAGTCGCACAAATTGTGGCCTACCGGTCAGGTAGTCCGTGACCCAGGAGACTAAGGGTGCTTCCACTTTCATCCTCCTCATCTTCTCACCCAGTAGCAGGGACTGAATGGTATTGAAGGCACTGGAGAAGTCAAAAAACATGACCCTCACAGTGCAACCTGCGTTGTCCAGGTGAGAGTAGGCCCTCTGCAGAAGGTAGATGATTGCATCATCCACCCCGATGTTGCGCTGGTATGCAAACTGCAGGGGGTCCATTGATGAACACACCAGAGGTCTGAGGTGAGCGAGGACTAACCTTTCCAGGGTCTTCATGATGTGGGATGTTAGCGCTACAGGTCTGAAGTCATTCAGGACAGTGGGGTGTGCCTTCTTGGGCACTGGGACGAGGCAGGATGTTTTCCACAGCACAGGGACCCTTTCTAGGCTCAGGCTAAGGTTGAAAAGACGCTGGAGTATTCCACACAGTTGGTCAGCACAGACCCTAAGCACCCTTGGGCTGATGCCATCAGGGCCCGCCGCTTTCCACTGGTGTAGTCTCTCCAGCTCTCTCTTCACTTGGTTGGTGGTGAAAGCCAGCCCAGGTAGGGAGGTGGGGGGAAGGGGGGTGTTGAGGATCAGTCCAGGGGGGGCAGGGGCGGAGGTGGGGTCACTGATTGTCTCAGCAGAGGTGCTGTGAGCAAAGTGGGGGTGGGATAGCCGTGAGGGTGTGTGGTCTGGGGAGCTGGAGGGGAGGTGGACAGGGCCAGTATCGAACCTGTTAAAAAATTGGTTCAGCTCATTGGCTCTGCCATGGGTCCCCTCCGTCTGCCCACTGTTTGACTTTTTGAAGCCAGTGATATTTCTCATACCCTTCCACACCTCTCTCACCTGGCTCTGCCTCAGCTTGTCCTCCATCTTCTCCTTATACACTTTCTTCCCCTCAGCAATCCGCAACTTCAGCTCCCTCTGGACGCATTTCAATTTGTCCTTGTCCTTCTCCTTGAAGGCCCTCTTCTTCTCATTCAGCAGGGCCTTCAGGTCGCTGGTGACCCAGGGTTTATTGTTTGGGAAACAGCGTACCTTCCTGGTGGGTACAGTGTTGTCTACACAAAAATTAATATAGTCTGTTATGCAGTCAGTGAGTCCATCAATGTCCTCCCCATGAGCCTCACAGAACACATCCCAGTCTGTTGTTTCAAAGCAGTCCTGTAGGGCCTCATTCGCCTCCGGGGACCATCTCCTAATAGTCCTGGTGGTTGCAGGCTGCTGTTGGACCATAGGCCTGTAGAGTGGGGTGAGGTGGACAAGGTTGTGATCCGATCTACCGAGGGGAGAGAGTGCAGTGGAGTTGTATGCATCCTTCACATTAGCATATAACAAGTCCAGAGTTTTATTATTCCTTGTTGGGCACTTCACGAACTGTTTGAACGTGGGCAGCGTTGAAGAGAGAGATGCATGGTTAAAATCCCCCGAAATTGCAAAGAAAGCAATGGGATGCGCTGTCTGTAACCTCGCGATAACAGAGTGGATGACGTCACACGCTGCGTTTGCGTCAGCAGAGGGCGGGATGTAAACAATAACAGCAATGGCCGCCGTGAATTCCCTAGGTAGATAGTAGGGTCTCAGGCTAACGGCTAGCAGTTCAATGTCCGGGCTACAAAACTTTTCCTTAAGAGTAATATGGTTCGGATGACACCATCTGTTGTTAACTAATAAAGCCAGCCCACCACCCTTACTCTTACCGGAAGAGACGCGATCCCTGTCCGCTCTGATGGTCTGGAAACCGTCGATAGTGACGTTCTGTATGGGGATGTTACCGTTCAGCCAAGTCTCAGTAAAACACATTAGGCTAGCTTCCCGATAAATCCTTTGTCCACGAACAAGTCCCGCCAATTCATCCATCTTGTTATGTAGACACCTCACATTGCCCATAATAATAGATGGTATAGCCGGCTTGTACTTGAACCTCCTCCGCTTTGCCTTACATTTCAATCCCGCCCTGCGTCCACGGCGTCGTCTTTTCAATTCGTCCGGAATATCAAACTTTTCCCTGGGGAGCAGCAGCGCTGCGTGGGCTAAATCCAGGAGCTGGGCTCTGCTGTAAACAATAACAGTTGACGACTCCTGTCGACGTTCAGCTGCGATAGAATCCATAAAATCCATAATCCTGAACTGTTATAGTTCGACTGTAGCAAAATAAAGAAAAAAGCTAAAGAAAAAGACGAAAGAAAACGAACTAAAACAACAATTAAACAACAATTAATGCACGGACAACGGGAGCTGCTTAAAAAGGCGACCACTCAGGGCGGCGCCAAGCACAAATGTCCCGTCAAGCGGCTCACGTCGTTAAAATAGCAAATCGCCCTGCGCTCGTTTTTGCGCTCATGGGCGTGCTGGTCTTACAGGGAGGTGTGTTCAGGATCATTCTTGGCGTATTTCTATCTTAATACATCGGAAAGTGATCGCGCTATCGACCCACAAAAACCTGGTCTAAAGTCAATAGCGCGCATTCTAGTATTATTTTAACAGCGCATCAGTGAAATTCGCCTCCAGGAGAGAACAACTGCAGACGATCGAGCTGCTTCATCTGTAGCCTGGTAAGAAAGCTCAGTTTGTATGTAAAAGTGCATTTATGTGGATATTTAATCACATTGTATTTTACCTATGTTTTTTCTTTTTTTACATGGATGCAAGCTAGGGGATTCGTTTTGCCTTTATGGTGAAAACACTTGAACTGTTACTTCATTATAGAATCAAACGAAACCAAGGACAACAAAAACGTTCTTGTGTTTCTGTTTTTATTTTGAATTCTTAAAGTGGTGTTGGCCTTCTACCAACTCGGTTTCACAGGCGGGGAAGACAACGGGTCATCCTAATCTTTCCTGACTGCTTAGCAAATCCGCCATCATCATAGTAATGTGTTATGGTACAAACGCGCCTGGCTCTTAAAGGGAATGGGAGATGACACTCTGATTGGATTATTGCATGTTACGCCCAAACCACACCTTATTATTATTTATGCAACGGAGTATAACCCTTTTAGACCATGCGCCCGGCGCACGGACACTTGTTTTTCTGCCGTCAAACTAGCAAAAGTGGATTTCGACACGCCCACATGTGTACTGTGCTAAGCTGTGCGCTTAGATCGTTAAAATAGGGCCCAAGGTCTGTGAAAACAATGAAGCCATTGAAAAGCTTAACTTAGACAGTTACTATGAGCACAATTGTAATACATTTCCTTTTGTTTAAGACCCACGTGATTTTTATTACATTCAAGACCCACCCGTAGCATGCGCTCCAGCAGGTATATCTCACTGGTCACCCCCAAAGCCAACACCTCCTTTGGCCGCCATTCCTTCCAGTTCTCTGCTGCCAATGACTGGAACGAATTGCAAAAGTCATTGAAGCTAGAGGTTCCTATCTCCCTCAATAACTTTAAGCATCAGTTGTCAAAGCTGCTTATCGATCACTGCACTTGTATATAGCCCTTCTGTAAATAGCCCACACTACTACCTCATCCCCATATTTATTTTTGTTATTTTCACAAATCTTGCACTCCAGTATATCTATTTGCACATCATAATTTGCACATCCTTCATTCCTGTGTTAATGATGATAATCTGTAATTTATTTCACCACTATGGTCAATTTATTGTCCTACCTCCTAACCTTACTGCATTTTGCACTACATTTTGCACTCTGTATATAGATTTTTCTATTGTTTTTTGACTATGTTTGTTAAATGTGTAACTCTGTGTTGTTTTTGTCGCACTGCTTTGCTTTGTCTTGGCCAGGTCGCAGTTGCAAATGAGAACTTGTTCTCAACTGACCTACCTGGTTAAATAAAGGTGAAATAAAAAAAAGTAAAAAAAAAGACAGATATATCAAAAGCGAACAAGTCTTACTCTAAAATGTTAGCATTTTTATGTACAAAATTAAGAAATGTAGACTTGCAAGAACTAAAAAAATAGACATAGACAGAAACTTTGCACATAATGCTGAAGTTATAAAAACAGGGTCTGGAATTCTTGTTCCCTTCAAACAACCAAAAGAAAAGTGTGAGGGTCAAGACTTCATTCACTGTGTGTACTGTCAAGGGTTGTTTATGAAAAGAGGACTTTGGAGACACATGCAGAGCTATAAATTCCAACCTAGCAGTGTTAAATCTAAACCTGGAAAAGTCTAATCTGTGCGTTTGCTGAACCACAACCCTCTGAGGTTAGTGAAAGTGTTTGGAAGCTGGTGAGCAACATGACACAAGATGATATCTCTTTTGAAGTAAAAAATGATCACTGCATCATGGAGTTTGTAAAACATCTATATAACAGGCTTGGAGCCGATGTCAGCAAGCATGAATACATTCGCCAAAAGTTGAGGGAGCTTGGTCGGCTGTGTTTACATGGTAGAGAGGTCACACCACTGCAAACTATCAAAGATTATGTCACACCAGAAAACTTCATGCTAGCAGTTACTGCAGTAAGACACACCGCAGGTTTCAACAAGGAAACTAGCAAATACAAAACTGCAACACTTGCTCTAAATCTTGGACATGGACTGAAAAATGTGTCCATGCTCCTTGAAACCGATGCAATGATGAAAGGTGATAATGATGGTGCAACAGCGGCTCGCTGCTTTCGTCAAGTGTATGATGCCAGATGGAATGAGCTTATATCAGCCAAAGCCTTACAGGGCCTCACAGAGTCCAAGTGGAATTCCCCACAGCTGTTACCTTTTACAGAAGATGTAAAAACTCTGCATTGCTACCTGGATGACAAGCAGCGCCAGTTCTACAGTGACTTGACATCAGAGAGCTCATCTTGCAACTGGGCTAACTTGACAAAAGTGACTCTGGCACAAGTTATTTTATTCAACAGGCGTAGAGAAGGGGAAGTCTCCAAATTGCTTGTTTCAACATTCATCCTAAGAGACAAATCAGATCCTCATGAAGATGTCAGTGTAGCTCTCTCTGAGCTAGAGAAAAGTCTCTGCAAGCATTTTGGGAGACTTGAAATAAGAGGTAAGAGAGGGCGGAAGGTGCCTGTGCTCTTAACCCCTGCGATGGTGGATTCCCTTAATTTGCTTGTGGAGAAGAGAAAAGAATGTGGAGTGGCTGATAACAACTCATACATGTTTGCACGGCCATATGCAGTGTCCCACTACAGAGGGTCAGATTGCATTCGTTACTTTGTGCAAGCTTGTGGAGCCAAGAACCCTCTCTCACTCACCTCTACAAAGCTCAGGAAGCATGTTGCTACACTCTCAAAAGTACTCAATCTCAATGACACAGAGCTTGACCAACTGGCAGATTTCCTTGGCCATGACATCAGAGTCCATCGCCAGTTCTATCTCTTACCAGAGGGCACTCTCCAGCTTGCCAAGATCAGCAAGATTCTCATGGCCCTTGAGCAGGGGCGTTTATCAGAGTTTAAATGAATGACCCTAGATGATATCAACATCGCCCCAAATGGTAACAATGCCTTTTTATTAGACAAATATAAGAAAATGCAGATATTGTTTTTCCAGTACACTCCGAATAGCGCTGTGATGGTTTTGTTACCTGCCTTCTTTTTATTTTAGAGACAATCCTGTGTGACAAAGAAATCCAAGAGGCCAGGCTGGAGGAGAACATGCCAGGTATCCATTTCAATACTTGCTGTACTTGTAGATGCATGTCTGCATCAGTTTTTCCTGTCTGAGGTATTTGCTTCCAGAAAGATATGATTTGAGTTTGAGTATGATTTATACTGCTCTTTTAACAGAATTTGGGTTATCAAAAAGGAATGTTCTCTTTCTTTACTGAGCCAAATCCTAACTCCTTCATGCTTCCACCTAGAATGGGGTGTAAACTAGCTTTGAGGTATAAATATAAAGCAGCAGCTTCTGAATTCCTCTCCAACATCATAACTTAGGCTGCGTTTATCTATATCATGATGGTCAGAGCGTGAAGGAACTTTGGTTGAGATTCACAGGCCTTACATGACCAAACGCTGACTAATATGTTTTAGTGTAGGGCTGACAAGATTTTTGGCAGATTTGTTTTTGTAAACAGAAATGAATCTAACCTCTCAACCAACTGACAAGTTTTTCTGTGAAATGTACAGAAGACTGCAGGTGTTCTTGCATGTAGAGTGAAAATATTGTTCCCGGCTCCAACTCCAACAATGCACTAATAATAATAAATAACAACTAATGTAATGTAAGGATGTGCAAAAGAAAAGGGGCTCCATCTCTATCAATTACCATATTATAAGAGAAGAGAGAGAGAGAGCTGGAAGCCTGACACCGTGGGCTTGATGAGTTGGGGATCCCCACCCTATTCAGACTCCCAGACCTAAAATCTAGTCAGTCGGTCAGTGACCAAGCCAGGGTGAGGAACACTGAGGGCAGAGAGAGCAGCACACAGGACAGAGAGAAGAGCAGGCAGGTCAGAGAGTGGAGGACACAGGACAGAGAGAAGAGCAGGCAGGGCAGAGAGAGCAGCACACAGGACAGAGAGAAGAGCAAGCAGGTCAGAGAGTGGAGGACACAGGAGAGAGAGAAGAGCAGGCAGGTCAGAGAGTGGAGGACACAGGACAGAGAGAAGAGCAGGCAGGTCAGAGAGTGGAGGACACAGGACAGAGAGAAGAGCAGGCAGGTCAGAGAGTGGAGGACACAGGTCAGAGATCCTAACCAATTAGTGAGCTACTCCATTAGCCTTGTACAAGGTAAAAGCGACAACCTGCATACACTAGGCCCTCCATGGAAGGGTTTGGACACCCCTGACTTAACCAAACCCGGTATTTCACTAATTAAATTGTAAGAATTATTCTGAATTTTTCTAAATGTTATTTTTGCTTTGATGTCAAGGGTTATAATATGTCATTTCCAGGGTGTAATGTGACAAAAGATAAGGATTTCAACAGAGTATGATGATTTTCTATAGGCACTGTATACTTATGAAGACTATACTAATCACAATAGGCTGACGTTCAATATCTGTTCTTTTTAAATGAAACAGATTGTGTGGTGAGGCCACCCTTGTGCAATGTGACATCTCAAAATGAAAGTCAGCATCCAAGGAACAAGGACTGTGTTGAGGACACAGCCGAGTCACCATGTGCTTCAGGCAGTCGGATGCGAAATGACACAAAGAAAAACTCTCAAGCTATCCAATTATCATCTCCAAAAAATGGTGAGTGACTTGTGTGAATGATCTGATTAACTGAAACACAGTGCTACTGTTCTCTAACAGTATCTGTAGTGAAGAACTCAGTTTCATTTAAAGGAACTGTTTCGGCAGGTGATTTATTTATGGGTTTGGTTATTGGGTTGTGAGAATGCTTGCAAAACTTTATAAATTTGTCCTGCTTTCAAGTTCAGTAATTTCATTCTCATTTAGGTCGCAAACCAGTCAAGAAAAATAATTGGCAGAAGGTGGAGGTTGATCTAGTTGAAAACCACATGATGCACTTCATTGAATCCTGTCGTGTTCCAGGAAAGGCTGCCTGCGATTTGTGCCTCAAATCTGAGCCGGAAGCCCTAAAACGGAGGGACTGGCTGGCTATTAAATTTTACATCAAAAACCGGATATCTGCTCTGCAAAGAAAAATAATTTGAGCTATGCTCCTGAGCTGCAAGTGTAAAGTACACCCAAAGTATAAAGTTGTAAATGGCTAAATGGAAAATGGTCAGATTTTAAATGTTTTCCCATAGTGATTGCTTTCAACATCTGGGCAAAATGTTGGTTTTGAAATCAGCCTTTTTAGTTGTAAAGGTAAAGGATTCAGAGAGACAGAGAGACAGGGTCAGTTGTATAGTAGGAGAGAGAAGGAGGGAGGTTGAACATTAGCAGATACAGTATCTTGGACACAAGGGATACGGAGAACGAGAGACTAGTGACAGCCAGAAAAGAAACAGACATTTTTATTATTATGTTTTTTGCATTTTACCAAATATATTATCTTATGCAACATTTGTGCTCTTGTTAATATTTAGGAGAGAATAAAGTTTGATGTAGTTCCAAAATGCATGATGTACTTCATTGATTACTGTTTTGTATCATCAAAGGTTATATCAGGTCATTGAGTCTTGTTTTAGGATATCAGGTCATTGAGTCGTGATTTAGGATATCAGGTCATTGAGTCTTGTTTTAGGATATCAGGTCATTGAGTCGTGTTTTAGGATATCAGGTAATTGAGTCTTGTTTTAGGATATCAGGTCATTGAGTCGTGATTTAGGATATCAGGTCATTGAGTCGTGTTTTAGGATATCAGGTCATTGAGTCGTGATTTAGGATATCAGGTCATTGAGTCTTGTTTTAGGATATCAGTTAATTGAGTCGTGTTTCAGGATATCAGGTCATTGAGTCTTGTTTTAGGATATCAGGTCATTGAGTCGTGATTTAGGATATCAGGTCATTGAGTCTTGTTTTAGGATATCAGGTCATTGAGTCGTGTTTTAGGATATCAGGTCATTGAGTCGTGTTTTAGGATATCAGGTCATTGAGTCGTGATTTAGGATATAAGGTCATTGAGTCGTGTTTTAGGATATCAGGTCATTGAGTCTTGTTTTAGGATATCAGGTCATTGAGTCTTGTTTTAGGATATCAGGTCATTGAGTTGTGTTTTAGGATATCAGGTCATTGAGTCGTGTTTTAGGATATCAGGTCATTGAGTCTTGTTTTAGGATATCAGGTCATTGAGTCTTGTTTTAGGATATCAGGTCATTGAGTCTTGTTTTAGGATATCAGGTCATTGAGTCGTGATTTAGGATATCAGGTCATTGAGTCTTGTTTTAGGATATCAGGTCATTGAGTCGTGATTTAGGATATCAGGCCATTGAGTCGTGTTTTAGGATATCAGGTCATTGAGTCTTGTTTTAGGATATCAGGTCATTGAGTCTTGTTTTAGGATATCAGGCCATTGAGTCTTGTTTTAGGATATCAGGCCATTGAGGATTGTTTTAGGATATCAGGTCATTGAGTCGTGTTTTAGGATATCAGGCCATTGAGTCGTGATTTAGGATATCAGGTCATTGAGTCTTGTTTTAGGATATCAGGTCATTGAGTCTTGTTTTAGGATATCAGGCCATTGAGTCTTGTTTTAGGATATCAGGCCATTGAGTCGTGATTTAGGATATCAGGTCATTGAGTCTTGTTTTAGGATATCAGGCCATTGAGGATTGTTTTAGGATATCAGGTCATTGAGTCGTGTTTTAGGATATCAGGCCATTGAGTCGTGATTTAGGATATCAGGTCATTGAGTCTTGTTTTAGGATATCAGGTCATTGAGTCTTGTTTTAGGATATCAGGTCATTGAGTCTTGTTTTAGGATATCAGGTCATTGAGTCTTGTTTTAGGATATCAGGTCATTGAGTCTTGTTTTAGGATATCAGGTCATTGAGTCTTGTTTTAGGATATCAGGTCATTGAGTCTTGTTTTAGGATATCAGGTCATTGAGTCTTGTTTTAGGATATCAGGTCATTGAGTCTTGTTTTAGGATATCAGGTCATTGAGTCTTGTTTTAGGATTTCAGGTCATTGAGGATTGAAACCTATAGTAGTTGTTGTTGATTCTTAAGTCAACTAATTCTTCAGATTCCAGCTTGTTCTTTTACCGTCTACAGTTCTAGACAAGTGTTTTCCTGTCCATTTATGTCCTCATTAGCTTATGAGTGACAGTGTTACATTGTAATGAGTTACTGATTGGTTGTTTAGTCTGTGAGGTCAGTGACCACTTGGGAGTAAGGTGTCACAAGGAAATCCCAATGCAGATACAATTTTATACGATGCTCCTGAGCTGCAGGTATAATTCACAGAAAGCATAGTGTTGAAAATAACTACACTGAACAAAAATATAAACGCAGCACTCTAAAAATGTGCAGTTTAATCACACAGCACAATGCCACAGATGTCGCAAGTTTACAGGGAGCGAAACTGACAACTCCCATGCAGTGATTTAAGGCCACAACAGGTGGATTCAGCACCACGGCCAGCTCACAACCTACTGAATTGTTTGTGATTCCTTAGGCTGCAGAGCTGGCCGTGGTGCTGAATCCACCTGCCTAAGGCACACCTGTGCAATAATCATGCTGTCTAATCAGCATCTTGATATGCCACACCTGTGAGGTGGATGGATTATCTCGGCAAAGGAGAAGTGCTCACTAACACAGATTTGGGAACAATATTTGAGAGAAATAGGCCTTTTGTGTACATGGAAAAGTCTGAGATCTTTGAGTTCAGCTCATGATAAATGGGGGCAATATCAAAAGTGTTGCGTTTATATTTTTGTTCAGTGTACATTATAAATGGTCAGATATTAGTGAATGTTAAATGTTCTCGCTTAGGGCCCCCCGTTGCTGAGTGGTTTAAATCATCTGCCACTGGGTCCCATGAGCCACAGTCACACCATTGCCGATTGTGGATTAAGGGTTTCATAGAGTCGCCCTCATTGGCCCAGCGGCGTCTGGAGGGAGGAGGTAACCAGCTGGGGGGGCTTTCTTTGTGACACCATGATTAGCCAGGTCTGTGGTGGGTCAGTCGCTTCCAACCTTCCTGACTAAGGAGGGGATGGAATCTAACAGACCGGGTGCTTAAGTCTCGAAGGAGGTCTGTGGCGAACCACGACTCTCCTTGAACCTGTAAAACATTTAAAGTACCGAATGGCAACATGTTGGGTATCATTCATTTGCGAATGTTCAACGTTTACTGCTCATGAATGCTTTCAAAGTCATGGGCACAATATTGTTTTTGAAATCATCCTTTTTTTGTCGGTTGTATTTGCTTTCATAGCATTAAATAATAATATTGGTTTTAAAACCAGCACTTTGCGTTTGATTTTAAGTTCTTTTTTAGCAATGGCAAAAAAAATAGATTTAGAAATTGGAGAAAGACTAGAGTTTTTGTACGAAAGGTTACGGCAACATTTTTTTGTCTTAATGTATTATCTCATGAAAAACGTGTTTAATGTTTAATTGTCTTAACATGGAAATGTAAGACATTATTGTTAAATACACATACTGATCTCGCTTGTGATTTCAGTCATCGGGTGCAAAGTACTAAAAATAAGATAAGTGGTGCTGTTTCTCTCAGACAGATTTTTAAATATTTCACAGGGCAAAGTTAGTATGTAACTGAGACAATTGTGGTTTATTGGTGTTGGTTGGTAAAAGACAAACCAATCAAAAGGGATTGTGCCACAAACAGCAGGCAGAATGAAGACCGTGTGTCTACTACTTATTAAGCCTTTAGTTAATTGAATCAGGCCATTTCAGGGTTGAAACAGAAACATGGCCTGTCAGGACGTCCCTGCAGGAGAGGTTGAGAACCACTGTTGTACAGTACAAGATTATTTGGTTACACTAAAATCATCTCTTAAGTTTTTAATTCTAGTGCTGTGTATTCTCATTTGGACAAGGTTGTCTAAGAAAGAGAAACCACTCCACTGCCCCTTGTGCCCTGTACTGCTGGTCAGGTGTATTTATTTGGACAAGGTTGTCTAAGTAAGAGAAACCACTCCACTGCCCCCTGTGCCCCCTACTGCTGGTCAGGTGTATTTATTTGAATGATAGGTAGGATGTGTAATGAATAGATTGTTATAATGTGAAATTAATACAGTTGATTTTTAAGTTTAGGGAAAAGTGCAGTGAATAGAACCACTTTATAGGATGTCAATATAAATGAATGTATTTATGGTTGTTTGTCATTTTGTTTTGTCTTTTAATCTTTACACGTGTTATTGTTTTTACCATCGAGGACCACTTTGGAAACAAGCCTTTTAATTAATACTTTCAAGTGATGTCCTCTGGGTCCACATTGTACATTTTGTTCCATACGTCTCTTACCCAAAATAAATTAAATTAAATTCAAAACACTTTATCACTAAAGTGTGTAAGTGTATCAATCAAAAGAAACCCAGTGTAATAACTAGAGCCCCAATGCAACATGTACCAGGTACAGCTCCTATCCAAATGATGTAATAACTAGTCCCCAATGCAACATGTACCAGGTACAGCTCCTATCCAAATGATGTAATAACTAGTCCCCAATGCAACATGTACCAGGTACAGCTCCTATCCAAATGATGTAATAACTAGTCCCCAATGCAACATGTACCAGGTACAGCTCCTTTCCAGATGATGTAATAACTAGTCCCCAATGTAACATGGACCAGGTACAGCTCCTTTCCAGATGATGTAATAACTAGTCCCCAATGTAACATGGACCAGGTACAGCTCCTTACCAGATGATGTAATAACTAGTCCCCAATGCAACATGTACAAGCTACATCTTTCCAGATGATGTAATAACTAGGGCTCACAGACTCAATCATCTCATGATGAAGTGGACACTGATTCATTGGGCTCACCCATGACCTCGCCCGCCGTTCAGCCCGGCAGAGGAGGCCCAGAGACATTCTAACCTAGAACTCTTTAAGGCTGCCAAGCTCTTATCAGGATACGAACTAGAGATGCTCAGATGTATATATATATTTTCTTGGGTACCTTTACTAATCCCAGTGTGATCATGTTTAGTGGGGGTTGCGTCTTTGCCCATGTAGGTAGACTGGCCAAGTCTATATAGTTATATGAGTGTTAGTCCAGTTTTCTCAGGGCTTCTCATCACCAGTACTTACATCCTCTGTGTTTGTTTTGAGGACAGTGAAATGTTTGGGACAACATTTCATTTTAGCAGGAGAGTGTTGTAAGGGTCTTAATACAGTTGTATTCCAGCCACTAGGGGGTGCTGGGGTGAAGCCCATGGGAAATAAAGACATGTAGTTGAAGTGGACGGGGGAGAGGGAGAAGAAGTGCTGTAAACTGCTGTTATATGTGTTGACGTGATTAAAAGTTAAGTTAACAGTACCTTTCACGTTGTAGTTTATATTACAAGCTCATGGAAAGGGTAACACTTGCACTGCGACTGGGGTTTTCAAACTTTCAGGGACTTCTGTACTCAGGGCTCCAAGAGACGCTGTCCCCATAAGATCCTGCATTTATTATTCTACAATTATATTGTCTTCGGAAAGCAATACGTGGAAGTTATGTTTACAATTACCAGGTAGTTCATTATAATTTACAGTTAGTTTTTCTGGATTTCAGTTCACTCTGTGGCCATTTCTTTGTAGAAACCTTCTCTCTCTGCCTGTATCCGTCCTGTGAGTCTGGCCTTTTGAGAAGCCGGGGCGTCCACTTTTCATTTGGTTTTATTTAAACTATATAGCAGGTAAAAAAGTGTCAAAGGCTGCATCTTTCTTATTGTTTTGCCAAAGGTTGATTTGCACAAACTGTTGATTAGAAAGAAAAGGCTTTGCTTGACCTTTTGACCCTTCCAGCAGGCTTCCCTACTACATCTGCGCTGGTCTTGATCTCTACTTGATTTAAACAGCACTAAAGGTATTTTCTGAGTATATTTTCAACAAGGGTTTCCTCAGTGTGTGTATGATGGTATGAGTAGGAGTGTGGTGAGTATGTGTGTGTCTGTACGTTCAGAGGGAAGCTGAACACCAGTGTGTTTCTATTTATTCATGTTGCTACTTGCAGACAAACTGTATTATTTTTGTCTTCTTTTCCCGTTTTTAAAGTCTCTTCTTTTTGGTGGGTTTGAATCTAAAGACAAGTAACTTTGGTTACTAGCCTGGAATCCTAAAAATCCCATTTCAGTAGGTTTACTTAGTCTCCTTTTGGTATTGACAGTGTTTTGAAGTTCCCTTGGACTGTTGGGGGGAAGGATTCCCGTACTCCCAGTCCCTATATGCTACATCTTCTGCTCTTTGGATCACGTGGAGCGGCACCTCAGTTCAGTTTGGTTTCTTCTTAAGTGTTTGCTCTTTAACTGTGGTCTTGTTTTGTACTTTTTGTATCCCCCTTCTCATTTGTAAATGGTACAGACCAAAGCTTGGCTCTGGAGTGGCGCAGCGGTCTAAGGCACTGCATCTCAGTGCTAGAGGCGTCACTACAGACCCTGGTTCGATTCCAGGCTGTATCACAACCCGGCCGTGATTGGGAGTTTCATAAGCGGAGCACAATTGGCCCAGCATTGTCCAGGTTTGGCCGGGGTAGGCTGTCATTGTAAATAAGAATTTGTTTTTAACTGACTTGCATCCTCCCACTATTTAATAGGGCTGTTATAATGGCTTTCAGACTACATATAGTTTGTCTCCATAGCAACTGTAGCAGTTGCACATTCAGTCCGTTCTCTCTTCCTCCATCCCTGAAGTCCATGACCAAACCATCTTGACCCCTTTAACAAATACTGTCTCTGTTTACATCCTGGTTTACATAGTTATTAATGTGACCAAAGATCCTTTCATCTTCATCTTGACCCCTTTAACAAATACTGTCTCTGTTTACATCCTGGTTTACATAGTTATTAATGTGACCAAAGATCCTTTACTTTTCATCTTGACCCCTTTAACAAATACTGTCTCTGTTTACATCCTGGTTTACATACTGTCTCTGTTTACATCCTGGTTTACATAGTTATTAATGTGACCAAAGATCCTTTCATCTTCATCTTGACCCCTTTAACAAATACTGTCTCTGTTTACATCCTGGTTTACATAGTTATTAAAGTGACCAAAGATCCTTTCATTTTCATCTTGACCCCTTTAACAAATACTGTCTCTGTTTACATCCTGGTTTACATAGTTATTAATGTGACCAAAGATCCTTTCATCTTCATCTTGACCCCTTTAACAAATACTGTCTCTGTTTACATCCTGGTTTACATAGTTATTAAAGTGACCAAAGATCCTTTCATTTTCATCTTGACCCCTTTAACAAATACTGTCTCTGTTTACATCCTGGTTTACATAGTTATTAATGTGACCAAAGATCCTTTCATCTTCATCTTGACCCCTTTAACAAATACTGACTCTGTTTACATCCTGGTTTACATAGTTATTAATGTGACCAAAGATCCTTTCATCTTCATCTTGACCCCTTTAACAAATACTGTCTCTGTTTACATCCTGGTTTACATAGTTATTAATGTGACCAAAGATCCTTTCATCTTCATCTTGACCCCTTTAACAAATACTGTCTCTGTTGACATCCTGGTTCACATAGTTATTAATGTGACCAAAGATCCTTTCATCTTCATCTTGACCCCTTTAACAAATACTGTCTCTGTTTACATCCTGGTTTACATAGTTATTAATGTGACCAAAGATCCTTTCATTTTCATCTTGACCCCTTTAACAAATACTGTCTCTGTTTACATCCTGGTTTACATAGTTATTAATGTGACCAAAGATCCTTTCATCTTCATCTTGACCCCTTTAACAAATACTGTCTCTGTTTACATCCTGGTTTACATAGTTATTAATGTGACCAAAGATCCTTTCATCTTCATCTTGACCCCTTTAACAAATACTGTCTCTGTTGACATCCTGGTTCACATAGTTATTAATGTGACCAAAGATCCTTTCATCTTCATCTTGACCCCTTTAACAAATACTGTCTCTGTTTACATCCTGGTTTACATAGTTATTAATGTGACCAACGATCCTTTCATTTTCATCTTGACCCCTTTAACAAATACTGTCTCTGTTTACATCCTGGTTTACATAGTTATTAATGTGACCAAAGATCCTTTCATCTTCATCTTGACCCCTTTAACTAATACTGTCTCTGTTTACATCCTGGTTTACATAGTTATTAATGTGACCAAAGATCCTTTCATCTTCATCTTGACCCCTTTAACAAATACTGTCTCTGTTTACATCCTGGTTTACATAGTTTTTTATGTGACCAAAGATCCTTTTATCTTCATCTTGACCCCTTTAACAAATACTGTCTCTGTTTACATCCTGGTTTACATAGTTATTAATGTGACCAAAGATCCTTTCATTTTCATCTCGACCCCTTTAACAAATACTGTCTCTGTTTACATCCTGGTTTACATAGTTATTAATGTGACCAAAGATCCTTTCATTTTCATCTTGACCCCTTTAACAAATACTGTCTCTGTTTACATCCTGGTTTACATTGTTATTAATGTGACCAAAGATCCTTTCATTTTCATCTTGACCCCTTTAACAAATACTGTCTCTGTTTACATCCTGGTTTACATAGTTATTAATGTGACCAAAGATCCTTTCATCTTCATCTTGACCCCTTTAACAAATACTGTCTCTGTTTACATCCTGGTTTACATAGTTATTAATGTGACCAAAGATCCTTTCATTTTCATCTCGACCCCTTTAACAAATACTGTCTCTGTTTACATCCTGGTTTACATAGTTATTAATGTGACCAAAGATCCTTTCATTTTCATCTTGACCCCTTTAACAAATACTGTCTCTGTTTACATCCTGGTTTACATAGTTATTAATGTGACCAAAGATCCTTTCATCTTCATCTTGACCCCTTTAACAAATACTGTCTCTGTTTACATCCTGGTTTACATAGTTATTAATGTGACCAAAGATCCTTTCATTTTCATCTTGACCCCTTTAACAAATACTGTCTCTGTTTACATCCTGGTTTACATAGTTATTAATGTGACCAAAGATCCTTTCATCTTCATCTTGAACCCTTTAACAAATACTGTCTCTGTTTACATCCTGGTTTACATAGTTATTAATGTGACCAAAGATCCTTTCATTTTCATCTTGACCCCTTTAACAAATACTGTCTCTGTTTACATCCTGGTTTACATAGTTATTAATGTGACCAAAGATCCTTTCATTTTCATCTTGACCCCTTTAACAAATACTGTCTCTGTTTACATCCTGGTTTACATAGTTATTAATGTGACCAAAGATCCTTTCATTTTCATCTTGACCCCTTTAACAAATACTGTCTCTGTTTACATCCTGGTTTACATAGTTATTAATGTGACCAAAGATCCTTTCATCTTCATCTTGACCCCTTTAACAAATACTGTCTCTGTTTACATCCTGGTTTACATAGTTATTAATGTGACCAAAGATCCTTTCATTTTCATCTCGACCCCTTTAACAAATACTGTCTCTGTTTACATCCTGGTTTACATAGTTATTAATGTGACCAAAGATCCTTTCATTTTCATCTTGACCCCTTTAACAAATACTGTCTCTGTTTACATCCTGGTTTACATAGTTATTAATGTGACCAAAGATCCTTTCATTTTCATCTTGACCCCTTTAACAAATACTGTCTCTGTTTACATCCTGGTTTACATAGTTATTAATGTGACCAAAGATCCTTTCATCTTCATCTTGACCCCTTTAACAAATACTGTCTCTGTTTACATCCTGGTTTACATAGTTATTAATGTGACCAAAGATCCTTTCATTTTCATCTTGACCCCTTTAACAAATACTGTCTCTGTTTACATCCTGGTTTACATAGTTATTAATGTGACCAAAGATCCTTTCATCTTCATCTTGACCCCTTTAACAAATACTGTCTCTGTTTACATCCTGGTTTACATAGTTATTAATGTGACCAAAGATCCTTTCATTTTCATCTTGACCCCTTTAACAAATACTGTCTCTGTTTACATCCTGGTTTACATAGTTATTAATGTGACCAAAGATCCTTTCATCTTCATCTTGACCCCTTTAACAAATACTGTCTCTGTTTACATGCTGGTTTACATAGTTATTAATGTGACCAAAGATCCTTTCATCTTCATCTTGAACCCTTTAACAAATACTGTCTCAGTTTACATCCTGGTTTACATAGTTATTAATGTGCAACATGTTTTGATAAAAGTCCTCAGTTGTAAACTACGGTGTGTGATACTTATGTAGGTGTTCTCTATGGTATTTGGGTCAAGGTGAGTGGGTGGATGATTGACACTTGAGAAGATTCCACTCTACCTGATTGGAACGGCACCATCATTATTTTTTACTTTAGGATATTTGGTACATTTTTTACTCTTTCATCAACTGCATTGTTGGTTAAGAGCTTGTAAGTAAGCATTTCACAGTAAGGTCTACACCTGTTGTATTCGGCGCATTTGACAAGTTTGATTTGATAACTATTTTCAAAGCCTTGTCAAAAGATAATCCCTTTCATCTCAAGCTGGGGTGTGACTGATAACACAAGCATGTATTTAATTGTTACACTTTCAAAATGACACAAAGTTCAGTGTGTGGATTGTCCAACCTTTGGTAAAAAGGGACATCAGGCTTCTACATGCTGGTGTAAGGACATGGATTGTCCAACCTGTGGTAAAAAGGGACATCAGTCTTCTACATGCTGGTGTAAGGACATGGATTGTGCAACCTTTGGTTAAAAGGGACATCAGGCTTCTACATGCTAGTGTGAGGACATGGATTACCATTCTCCATCACACTGTGAGTTTTACTTTACCATTCTCCATCACACCGTGAGTGTTGCTTTACCAATCTCCACAGATACTGTATGTTGTTTTGCTCAGAGGTTGGGCAGCTTCCGACTACGTTTGTTCACTGTTCCTTAGCAGGCTAGTCTTCATTGCAATCAACTTGTCTGACAGGGAAATTGATGTGAAGAAGTTGTCGATGGTCACAATTCTGCCTTTGCCCGTGTAAGGTTCCACGTGTCTCAAAACCACATTTAATCAGTCACTCACCCGCTGGACTGGTTTCATCTTTCCCCAGACATGGAAAGCCATTGAGCAAATAAGTTTCGACATCCGTGGCTAACCAAAACAGAAGTCACATGCACGATTATCAGTTTCTGTCTGGTTTCTATTGGCCAATCATCCATTGACGACAGAATAGCATATTTTAATGTCATTATGTTACTAGTTTGCTGCTGCTACAGTAGTCATGTGATAAACACATGGACAACATCGATACTGTTGGAAAAAAGTGAACTTTGGAAATGGAGCTGCACCTCTTGAATTGTGAGTTATTTGATAAAGGTAAGTGTCATAGAAAGTGCAGAATATTCTCTTTCAGATACAGTGCTATATAGAAATCACAGTGTTTTACCTGCATGTGACTCTGAAGGAGGATTTGATAAAGAGATGCTCCTTTCACTGCATCTGTCAATCACACGATGCGCCCGTTTCTTCATGTACAATTTGACAACTTCTAGGGCTTTTATTGTCCTTCATCAGATTATTGTCCATTTAATCTGGTCTATAGACTGACTCTTATTATGTGTGAAATGAGTTTAGGTGTAGTTTAGGTGTTGATTGGCCGGCTGTGCAGGCTGACTGGCATCGTTAGTTTCCTGCTCATCAACTTGGAGAGAGTTAACGATATGTTTTGTGTTGTTCTAAAGTCCGACTGCAACACATAGTATGTTTTCATTTCCTTTACAATACATTTGATTAGTAATAGAGTTATAGTAAATAAAACAGTATATATATATATATATATATATATATATATATATATACATATGGTCTATTATATATAATATTATATAACAGCTGCTAAGATAATATTATATCTGGTGTATATATATATATATATATACATATATGGTCTATTATATATATATGGTCTATTATATATAATATTATATAACCGCTGCTAAGATAATATTATATCTGGTGTGTATATATATAGATATATACATATGGTCTATTATATATACATATGGTCTATTATATATAATATTATATAACCGCTGCTAAGATAATATTATATCTGGTGTGTATATATATAGATATATACATATGGTCTATTATATATAATATTATATAACCGCTGCTAAGATAATATTATATCTGGTGTGTATATATATAGATATATACATATATATGGTATATTATACATATATATGGTCTATTATATATAATATTATATAACCGCTGCTAAGATAATATTATATCTGGTGTGTATATATATATGGTCTATTATATATAATATTATATAACCGCTGCTAAGATAATATTATATCTGGTGTGTGTATATATATAGATATATACATATATATGGTCTATTATACATATATATGGTCTATTATATATAATATTATATAACCGCTGCTAAGATAATATTATATCTGGTGTATATGTATGTATATATATATATATATATACACATGTATATGGTCTATTATATATAATATTATATAACCACTGCTAAGATAATATTATATCTGGTGTATATGTATATATATATATATATATATATATATATATATATATATATACACATATATATGGTCTATTATATATAATATTATATAACCGCTGCTAAGATAATATTATATCTGGTGTATATATATATATATATATGGTCTATTATATATAATATTATATAACCGCTGCTAAGATAATATTATATCTGGTTTATATATATATGGTCTATTATATATAATATTATATAACCGCTGCTAAGATAATATCATATCTGGTGTATATATATATGGTCTATTATATATAATATTATTTAACCGCTGCTAAGATAATATTATATCTGGTGTATATATATATGGTCTATTATATATAATATTATATAACCGCTGCTAAGATAATATTATATCTGGTGTGTGTATATATATAGATATATACATATATATGGTCTATTATACATATATATGGTCTATTATATATAATATTATATAACCGCTGCTAAGATAATATTATATCTGGTGTATATATATATAGATATATACATATGGTCTATTATATATACATATGGTCTATTATATATAATATTATATAACCGCTGCTAAGATAATATTATATCTGGTGTATATATATATAGATATATACATATGGTCTATTATATATACATATGGTCTATTATTATTCATTAATCTGTGTATGTTGTTTATTTTAATTAATTTTTTTCAGTTAAGAACAAATTCTTATTTACAATGACGGCCTACCTACAGGGTCAGCCACTGGAGCAAATTAGGGATGAGTGCCTTGCTCAAGGACACATCGGCAGATTTTTCACCTTGTCGGCTTGGGGATTCAAACCAGCAACATTTCAGTTACTGGCCCAACACTAACCGCTAGGCTACCTGCCACCCAACCATTATGGCGACTCAAAAAACACCTTAGTTGATGAGTCACAAAGCAAAAACCTTTGGGAACCCCTGCCTTAACAAACAGTAACACATGATATTATTGTAATTATTGTTATTATTATTGACACTAAACATGGAGAAGAGGTGATAATTACATGTTCATGTTATTGCATTAAATCAGCTAACTGTTTGGATGTGTCTGTTAGTAAATATTGTAATTCTAAGAGATAATTAATAAAAGAGAACAATTGACATTCAATAATTAGTTGTCACTGTGTTAAACACAACTAACATTCTGGATCTCTGTTTAGGGGTCAGTGCTCTAAAATGAGTCTCTCTGGGGAGAGAGAGGAGGGGGGCCCTGCCTCTAAAATGAGTCTCTCTGGGGAGAGAGAGGAGGGGGGCCCTGCCTCTAAAATGAGTCTCTCTGGGGGACATGACACCAAAACTAAGAGGTGAGATTGCAAGTTTGTTTAAGAATTTATATTCCAAAAAACTATCAGATTTGTGTTTTTTTCCATCAGAAATGAAATAATGCTTACCTTCAATATCACTGTTGCTATATTTTACATTAGGGCAAATCCAGTCTGAATTTTTCTAGTGGATATTACACCCTTAAGAAACCTTTATAAAGGTTTGTAGTGGTTTCATAATGTCTTTAAACAATAAAAGATAATTTACCAACATTTCTGAAAATGGATATATAGTGTTTCTTCTTATGTTTCCCCATCTGAGCTCAGAGTAGATGAGAGACATAATGTTTGTCTCTGTTGTGTTGAAGTCCAATCAAGCAGGAGAGACCAGCTTCCCCTGTACCCAGCTGTGTGTCCATGAAGAGTGACCTGTCTATGGATCTACCTATGACATTTAGAGAGGGAGACATTTCTACTGAACAAAGGTAAGAAGAACTCATGGTTCATGGTCAGTAATCTGTTAAATGCTTTTACAGTCCTTCCTCTTGCGTTAGCAGTGTGGAAAGCGACAGAACAAAGTAGGAGCAGGGGTTTTCCTGTGAAGGGGAAGTGGTGGTGCATCCTGGGAGAAAACTAAACTAATCGTCTGAAATGTCATTCATGGTCTTATGATGTTATCTATTGGATTTATTTAGTAACTGCAGTAGAACTGAATAAAGTGTAAATCTTTACTAAGTAGTAATTACTCAGAATTACAAAATATAAAATGTTCTAGTTCATTTTACCACTTAGAACCATAAAATAACCATTTATAGCACAACAAACAATGAAGCTGACATAACCCAGAAACACCACACATTTAGTTAATTATACATTAATAAAACACGATATATTTAGCTGGGTGACATTATCTGCCAAATATCAAGGAGATTCTCCAGTGGAACAAAACATTCAAAGGCCATTTTCTCAAAAGTGATGTTACAAGTTCATAATCTTTCAAGCAGAATTACTGATCTGACGAATTGAGCGAATGCACTGAGTTATAAACCAAATGGATAAGTGTAGCTCATTGATTTGTAGATCTGACACAGTTGCTACTTTATATTAGCAGGTGTCGTGAATGAGGTATGTAGTACCACAGAAGGCCACAGGGAGGAGAAAGAGAGCTGTACACTCATACTGTTCTTTGTCTTAAAAACCCTAAACATAACAATCAATCAATCAAAAGTATTTATAAAGGCCTTTTTACATCAGCAGATATCACAAAGTACTATACAGAAACTCTAACCCTACGTATAACCTATTTTAGACTTAACCCTAACCCTTAACCCTTAACCCTAATTCTAGGGTAGGGTAGCCTAGAACACTTTTAGAAACTATTTTAGTAATAATATTATGTCAGTAAATACCATTATAGTACTAAATAGCATTTATATTATTTTGTTAATTAAAACCTGTCAAAGTGTTTTGATGTTTTTGTTTGTTTGTTATTAAATGGTTTATATTTATTATTGCAATCAGAACTGTCACGGTGAGGAGTGAAGGGACGATACGTGGAGCGATCGTGGAGTGACATCCTTTTTATTTGTATGAGATGTTCTCACGAAGCATAACAAATAAACAAGGAGAGTGAAAATAAATTACCTACTATCAAAAACACAGTGACTTACTTGTGAGATCTGCAACATGCAGACAAACACAAAGAAACAATGATCCACATGCAGGTGGATGGGAGAGAAGGCTAAATACCATTCCCAATCAGAGACAACGCTAGACAGCTGTCTCTGATTGGGGATCATTCACCTTCCCTCCCTGATGTAAGGACTGGGTTGTGGCTTCCCCTGATGGACATAAAGGTTACCACAATCCAGCCCTTACAGTACCCCCCCTCCAAGGTGCGGGCTCCCGACCGCACTTGATCTCCCCCTCTCCCAAAAAAAATACACAAAACCAGGAGGGGAAATGGCGGGGTACTGAGGTGGTTGTTGGTGGGGGTTCCGGTTCCGGCCTCGGGCGTGACGCAGGCCGTGAAAGCTGCTCTCCTCCTACCTCCCTGTTGCACGCCCGGTCCGGTCCGGACCCCGGGGCGATGGTTCCCCCCCCAGTACTCCCGCGATTCACCAAGTCCTGTCTGGACCCTGGTGTGGGAGCCCTCGACCCTGGAGAGGGGCTGATGTCCTTCCCCGGCTCGGGCACCGGTGGAGCGGACTGCTCCGGCACTGGAGCGACGCAGACGACCGGCCCCGGACTGGGCACCGGTGGAGCGGACTGCTCCGGCACTGGAGCGACGCAGACGACCGGCCCCGGACTGGGCACCGGTGGAGCGGACTGCTCCGGCGCTGGAGCGACGCAGGCGACCGGCCCCGGACTGGGCACCGGTGGAGCGGACTGCTCCGGCGCTGGAGCGAAGCAGACGACCGGCCCCGGACTGGGCACCGGTGGAGCGGACTGCTCCGGCACGGGAGCGAAGCAGACGACCGGCCCCGGACTGGGCACCGGTGGAGCGGACTGCTCCGGCGCTGGAGCTGGGCAGACGACCGGCCCCGGACTGGGCACCGGTGGAGCGGGCTGCTCCGGCGCTGGAGCTGGGCAGACGACCGGCCCCGGACTGGGCACCGGTGGAGCGGGCTGCTCCGGCGCTGGAGCTGAGCAGACGACCGGCCCCGGACTGGGCACCGGTGGAGCGGGCTGCTCCGGCGCTGGAGCTGGGCAGACGACCGGCCCCGGACTGGGCACCGGTGGAGCGGACTGCTCCGGCGCTGGAGCGACGCAGCCGACCGGCCCCGGACTGGGCACCGGTGGAGGAGGCTCCAGGCCTTGAGCTGTGGCTGGAGGCTCCGGGCTGTTGACCTTCGCTCGAGGTGGCGGGACGCTGACCTTCGCTGGAGGGACGCTGACCTTCGCTGGAGGGACACTGACCTTCGCTGGAGGGACGCTGACCTTCGCTGGAGGGACGCTGACCTTCGCTGCAGGCCTCGGGACGCTGACCTTCGCTGCAGGCCTCGGGACGCTGACCTTCGCTGCAGGCCTCGGGACGCTGACCTTCGCTGCAGGCCTCGGGACGCTGACCTTCGCTGCAGGCCTCGGGACGCTGACCTTCGCTGCAGGCCTGACCTTCGCTGCAGGCCTCGGGCTGCTGATCTTCGCTGCAGGCCTCGGGACGCTGACCTTCACTGCAGGCCTCGGGACGCTGACCCTGACCTTCACTGCAGGCCTCGGGCTGCTGACCTTCACTGCAGGCCTCGGGCTGCTGACCTTCACTGCAGGCCTCGGGCTGCTGACCTTCACTGCAGGCCTCGGGCTGCTGACCTTCACTGCAGGCCTCGGGCTGCTGACCTTCACTGCAGGCCTCGGGCAGCTGACCTTCACTGCAGGCCTCGGGCTGCTGACCTTCACTGCAGGCCTCGGGCTGCTGACCTTCACTGCAGGCCTCGGGCTGCTGACCTTCACTGCAGGCCTCGGGCTGCTGACCTTCACTGCAGGCCTCGGGCTGCTGACCTTCACTGCAGGCCTCGGGCTGCTGACCTTCACTGCAGGCCTCGGGCTGCTGACCTTCACTGCAGGCCTCGGGCTGCTGACCTTCACTGCAGGCCTCGGGCTGCTGACCTTCACTGCAGGCCTCGGGCAGCTGACCTTCACTGCAGGCCTCGGGCTGCTGACCTTCACTGCAGGCCTCGGGCTGCTGACCTTCACTGCAGGCCTCGGGCTGCTGACCTTCACTGCAGGCCTCGGGCTGCTGACCTTCACTGGAGGCCTCGGGCTGCTGACCTTCACTGGAGGCCTCGGGCTGCTGACCTTCACTGGAGGCCTCGGGCTGCTGACCTTCACTGGAGGCCTCGGGCTGCTGACCTTCACTGGAGGCTCAGGGTTGCAGACCTTCACTGGAGGCTCAGGGTTGCAGACCTTCACTGGAGGCTCAGGGTTGCAGACCTTCACTGGAGGCTCAGGGTTGCAGACCTTCACTGGAGGCTCAGGGTTGCAGACCTTCACTGGAGGCTCAGGGTTGCAGACCTTCACTGGAGGCTCAGGGTTGCAGACCTTCACTGGAGGCTCAGGGTTGCAGACCTTCACTGGAGGTCGGGTGCGAGGAGCCGGCACTGGGCGTACCGGACTGGGCAGACGCACCGTTTGGCTGGTGCGCTGAGCTGGCACGGGTCGCACCGGGCTTTTGTTGCGCACCGATGTTTGGGTGCGCTGAGTCGGTTTCCTCCTCCTCCGACTCTGGACCGGCGCTGAAGGCACCGGGCTGGGAACTGGCACTGGATTAAGACTGTTGCTGTCGTAGTCTCTCCAGCGCCAATCCCCATCCTGTGAGGGTTCCTCCGGGAACCCCCACGAGTGAGGGAACAGAAGCACATCGTCGTCGTCTTCCTCCGACTCCTCTCTGTACTTCCGCTCCCATGGCTGTAGGGGCTCCTCCGGGAACCCCCACGAGTGCAGTGGTCGGGGCTCTTCCTCCTCGATCCCCGACCACCCCCATAGCCCCCCCCCAAAATCTGTTTGGGGGTTTTTCTGGGCTCCAGGCTGGTCCTTTGCCTTTTTGGCTCGCCGACTCTTTCCCCGACGTCGGCGCCGCTGCTCCGGACCCCAGCCTTCCTCCACCGCACGATAATGGGAGTATTCCTCCTCGGTAATTTTCCCCATACCGAGGAGGATATCTCCCAATGTCAGGCTCCGTTGCGTCCCTGGTTGGTGGATCATTCTGTCACGGTGAGGAGTGAAGGGACGATACGTGGAGCGATCGTGGAGTGACATCCTTTTTATTTGTATGAGATGTTCTCACGAAGCATAACAAATAAACAAGGAGAGTGAAAATAAATTACCTACTATCAAAAACACAGTGACTTACTTGTGAGATCTGCAACATGCAGACAAACACAAAGAAACAATGATCCACATGCAGGTGGATGGGAGAGAAGGCTAAATACCATTCCCAATCAGAGACAACGCTAGACAGCTGTCTCTGATTGGGGATCATTCACCTTCCCTCCCTGATGTAAGGACTGGGTTGTGGCTTCCCCTGATGGACATAAAGGTTACCACAATCCAGCCCTTACAAGAACGTTTGATGAACAAACCACATTTGTTTTATGTTTCAAATGTGGTTTGAACTGGGTGACCTACAGTAGTAACCTCTATGTGAAAGTCCAGTTGAACTGGGTGACCTACAGTAGTAACCTCTATGTGAAAGTCCAGTTGAACTGGGTAACCTACAGTAGTAACCTCTATGTGAAAGTCCAGTTGAACTGGGTGACCTACAGTAGTAACCTCTATGTGAAAGTCCAGTTGAACTGGGTGACCTACAGTAGTAACCTCTATGTGAAAGTCCAGTTGAACTGGGTGACCTACAGTAGTAACCTCTATGTGAAAGTCCAGTTGAACTGGGTGACCTACAGTAGTAACCTCTATGTGAAAGTCCAGTTGAACTGGGTGACCTACAGTAGTAACCTCTATGTGAAAGTCCAGTTGAACTGGGTGACCTACAGTAGTAACCTCTATGTGAAAGTCCAGTTGAACTGGGTGACTTACAGTAGTAACCTCTATGTGAAAGTCCAGTTGAACTGGGTGACCTACAGTAGTAACCTCTATGTGAATGTCCAGTTGAACTGGGTGACCTACAGTAGTAACCTCTATGTGAAAGTCCAGTTGAACTGGGTGACCTACAGTAGTAACCTCTATGTGAAAGTCCAGTTGAACTGGGTGACCTACAGTAGTAACCTCTGTGTGAAAGTCCAGTTGAACTGGGTGACCTACAGTAGTAACCTCTATGTGAAAGTCCAGTTGAACTGGGTGACCTACAGTAGTAACCTCTGTGTGAAAGTCCAGTTGAACTGGGTGACCTACAGTAGTAACCTCTATGTGAAAGTCCAGTTGAACTGGGTGACCTACAGTAGTAACCTCTATGTGAAAGTCCAGTTGAACTGGGTGACCTACAGTAGTAACCTCTGTGTGAAAGTCCAACAATCGGCTGGGATAGATGATTTGAGACTGATATCAGGAATTAACAAGAAAAATACATTCTCAGATGCCTCACCAATGTCTGTACGTGAATTAATAACTTTTAATTGCTAAATATTTCCAAAAGATGGCAGCATAAGACCATGAAGCATCAGTTATAGGCTACAAGCAGCAATATGATTGACATAAAATAGCATGCAACCAAAGACTATATGTCCCATGATTTTCTAAAATGTTTTCTCATTACATTACAGCTAGCTATAATTATAATAACGTATTAGTGTCACAACTTTGGGTATGGAGAGAGAGAGACCAAGACGCAGCGCAGGGATAGTTTGACATTCTTGTAATACCTTTTGTATGAATTACTATGTATAATAAAACTTAAAATGCGAACTACTAAACACAAACATGATACGACAAACGTAAATGGATTTGCACACCAAACAAAAATTAAACACACTACTTTACCCGTGACTGGAGTAATAACGACCCACACAAAAGTGAAGGACATAAAGACAGATCCTTAATTAGAGACAATGCGGTGCAGCTGCATAGGGAAGCAAATAGCCAGATCTCTATGGCCAGAGCCTGACAATTAGATTAGACAATCAATTATATATACCAGTTTGGAATATTACTCATTCAAGGGTTTTTCCTTGTGTGTAAAGCTGTCATCAAGAGAGAGGGTGGCTACTTTGAAGAATATCAAATATAAAATATATTTTGATTTTGTTTAACACTTTTTTTGGTTACTACATGATTCCGCATGTGTTATTTCATAGTTTTGATGTCTTCACTTTAATTCTACAATGTAAAAAATAGTGCAAATAAAGAAAAACCCTTGAATTAGTTTTATTCCAAACTTTTAATAAATAATAATAAATAAATAATAAACGTATATTACTTCACAGTAATCTGTTAAGTGCTTTTTCAGTCCTTCCTCTTGCGTTAGCAGTGTGGAAAGGGACAGAACAAAGGAGGAGCAGGAGTTTTCCTACTACCTCACAGGAAAGTGAGGTAGATATATATTATTACTGTGTAAAACCTAACAGTACTACTTATTGCCCTGAGAGTGAGGCAAATATATATTATTACTATGTAAAACCCAACAGTACTACTTATTGCTAGAGTGAGGCAGATATATATTATTACTGTGTAAAACCTAACAGTACTACTTATTGCTGTGAGAGTGAGGCAGATATATATTATTACTTTGTAAAACCCAACAGTACTACTTATTGCTAGAGTGAGGCAGATATATAGCATTTTGCTAAAAAATATGATTATTTGTCTCTGAAAAGAAACCATCAAGTGTTAGATTTTAAACAAAGACATGTCTGTCCATGTCTTGACCAATCCCATGCCATGATTAGATAGTGAAAAAACACACCTCTCTCTTTCATATTTTCTTTAAACAGTAAAAGATAATTTACCAACATTTCTGAAAATGGATATATAGTGTTTTGGAATGAAACTCTTCTTATGTTTCCCCATCTGAGCTCAGAGTAGATGAGAGACGTAATGTTTGTCTCTGTTGTGTTGAAGTCCAATCAAGCAGGAGAGACCAGCCTCCCCTGTACCCAGCTGTGTGTCCATGAAGAGTGACAGGTCTATGCGTCTCCCTATAATGTTTAGAGAGGGAGACTTTTCTACTGAACAAAGGTAAGAAGAACTCATGGGTCATGGTCAGTGAGTTAAACAACACTGTCTCTAGTCATTTCTCCTCTCCCATTTTACCATTTATTTTGGTTGTTTTCATAATCCATAGGCTAATCCTTTTTTCCATTTTCATAGTCCTACAACGATATTTAACAAACTCAACATTTCCTCCCTGTGTGTGTGTGTGTGTGTGTGTGTGTGTGTGTGTGTGTGTGTGTGTGTGCGTGCGTGCGTGTGTGCGTGTGTGTGTGTGCGTGCGTACTCCTTGGATGTTTTGTCCACAGAAACCAACAGGAGAGATCGGAGTCAGAGATTCTCAGTGGTCAGTCTTCCCAGAGTCATCAAACAGACCTGGCCTCCATATTCAGTGTATGTGGTCCTGCTATGTACATTTGTTTTTGTTTACCTCAAGTAAAGTTGATCTGTCAATCATTCATTAATATGTTAGTGAGAAAGCATTTATTCTCTTGCTTAACTTATTTACTTTATTTATTTCAGTTGCTTGAAGAGAATATTGTGACATTTGTGAAGAACGAGCTGAAGAGGATTCTTAGTCCAGAACTCCCACAAGGCTTAGAGAGTCAGAAGCAGGATAAGGAAGTGGTGGATGCTGAAGATGAGAAGCAGGAGAGCAGTGCCAGAGAGGGGGCTCTGAAGATCACACTGCACGTCCTGAGGAAAATGAACCAGAAGGAGCTTGCTGACACACTGGAGAAAAGTAAGAGCTGTCTGCCTCATGTTGAATGCTGTTTTATAAGAAACATTTAAAAGCTGTAGCTAAAGTACAGCTAAAGTAGCTGTGTAACTCAATGATATTGTAGCAGCCTTAACACAACACCTAGTGACCTCATCAAGTAGCAGCAGGGATGTGTTGTGTTGATTCATTTAGACAGAGAGAAGAGGAGAGACAGAGAGAGACAACATTAATAATACCATCAATAATACCAATAATTATATAAATCAGTCACACCAGTGTGTAATGAATTATGAAAACATTTAAACATTTATACAGACAGTTAAGATAATACATTATTACAATTTAAACTTTATAACACAGTCCTACAATACTGTAGGCATTAAATCAGACATAATATTAATATCCTCTGTGTTATTTCTTCATTCAGATGAGCTTGCTGTGATTTGCCAACGTGAACTCAAATCTAATCTAAAGAAGAAGTTTCAATGTGTATTTGAGGGGATCGCTAAACAAGGAAACCCAACACTTCTCAATAAGATCTACACAGAGCTCTACATCACAGAGGGTGGAACAGGAGAGGTCAATAATGAACATGAGTTGAGACAGATTGAGACAACAACCAGGAAACAAGCCAGACCAGAGACTGCAATCAAATGTAACGACATCTTCAAACCCTTAACTGGACAAGACAAACTTATCAGAACTGTGCTGACAAAGGGAGTAGCTGGCATTGGAAAAACAGTCTCTGTGCAGAAGTTCATTCTGGACTGGGCTGAAGGAAAAGCAAATCAGGATGTCCAATTTGTATTTTCATTCCCTTTTCGGGAGCTGAATTTGATGAAAGGGGAAAAACACACTTTGATTGAACTTCTCAATCACTTCTCAATTGAAACCAAAGAATCAAGAATCTCCAACTACGACAAGTACAAAGTTCTGTTCATCTTTGATGGTCTGGATGAGTGCCGACTGCCCCTAGACTTCCAGAAGAACAAGATGTGTTGTGACGTCACAGAGTCAACCTCAGTGGATGTTCTGCTGACAAATCTCATCAAGGGAAATCTGCTTCCCTCTGCTCTCCTCTGGATAACTACCCGACCTGCAGCAGCCAATAAGATCCCTTCAGGATGTGTTGACCAGGTGACAGAGGTACGAGGGTTCAATGACCCACAGAAGGAGCAGTACTTCAGGAAGAGATTCAGTGATAAGGACCTGGCCAGCAGAATCATCTCTCACATAAAGACATCAAGGAGCCTCCACATCATGTGCCACATTCCAGTCTTCTGTTGGATTTCTGCAACAGTCCTTGAACACATGTTGAGTACAGACAAGAGAGAAGAGATGCCCAAGACTCTGACTGAGATGTACACACACCTTGTGGTGTTTCATACCAAACAGAAGAATGCAAAGTATCTTGGGAAAGAAGAGACAGGTCCACACTGGAATAAAGAGAGCATTCTGTCACTGGGAAAACTGGCTTTTCAACATCTTATGAATGGCAATCTGATTTTCTATGAAGAAGACCTGAAAGAGACTGGCATTGATGTCAATGAAGCCTCAGTGTACTCAGGATTGTGTACACAGCTCTTTAAAGAGGAATGTGGGATGTACCAGGACAAGGTGTACTGCTTCGTGCATCTGAGCATACAGGAGTTTCTGGCTGCTGTGTATGTGTTCCTCTCATTCATCAACAACAATGAGAATCTAATGGATGAACCTCAAGTTACTGAAGTTACTGTCTACAAGAGTGCTGTGGATAAAGCCTTACGAAGTGAGACAGGAAACCTGGACCTTTTCCTCCGCTTCCTTCTGGGCCTCTCACTGGAGTCCAATCAGAAGCACTTACGAGGTCTACTGACAAAGACAAGAAGCAGCTCACAGAGCCATGAAGAAACAGTCAAGTACATCAAGGAGAAGATCAGGGAGAATCCCTCTCCAGAGAGGTGCATCAATCTGTTCCACTGTCTGAATGAACTGAATGACCATTCTCTAGTGGAGGAGATCCAAAGCTACCTGAGATCAGGAAGACTCTCAGAAGCCAATCTGTCACCTGCAAAGTGGTCAGCGCTGGTCTTTGTATTGCTGACTTCAGAAAAGGAGCTGGATGTGTTTGACCTGAAGAAATACTCCAGATCAGAGGAAGGTCTTCTGAGGCTGCTGCCAGTGGTCAAAGCCTCCAGAGCTGCTCTGTGAGTACATAACATGACATTTAAGTACTAATCATCAGGAAGAAATATTCAGTTTAGAGAGAAATATGTATTATTAAAAACATAATGAATCAATGCCTTGATATTCACATTAATATAACAATATGACCATAACATTCTAGGAGACAGAAGATTAATCTATATGTTGTTTGACAGAATAAACCAAATGCATCTGACATTGTCCTTCTACACTACTGGTGTTAAATTAACAGTGTGTTTGTGAAATCCTGATGATATCTTTGCCAGGCTGTCAGGCTGTGGAGTCACAGAGGAAGGCTGTGCTTCTCTGGTCTCAGATCTGAAGTCAAACACCTCACACCTGAGAGAGCTGGACCTGAGTAACAATGACCTGAAGGATTCAGGAGTGAAGCTGCTCTCTGCTGGACTGGAGAATCCCCACTGTAAACTGGAGACTCTGAGGTCAGTATTCCTGTAGTTGGTCAACAAGTGATAAATGTTCACCAGATCCACATGTGTTTACCTGGCACACATAGTCCACATCAAATGGACAGTGAAGAATACAGTTTTAAATTTGCCTCTGTGCTCCAGCATTTTGGATTTGAGATAGAATGTTTCATATTAGGTGACAGAATGTCAACTTTTATTTGAATATCTGTTTTACTGTTTAGAAATGAAAGCACTTTATTTACGTAGTTCTCCCATTTGAAAAAGTCATGATTATTTCAACAAATTAATTTAGTCAAAAGTTTAGTATTTGGATCAATATTCCTTCCCTGCAGTGATAACATGAAGCTTGTGATTCTACAAACTTGTTGAATGCATTTGCAGTTTGTTTTGGTTGTGTTTTGGATAATGTTTTTCCCAATAGTTACTGAATGGTGAATAATGTCCTGTCATTTTGGAGTCACTTCACTTGTATTGTCAGTAAGAATAGAAGATGTTTCTGAACACTTCTACATTCATGTGGATGCTACCATGGTTATGAATAATCATGAATGAATGGTGAATGATGATGAATGAGAACGTTACAGAGGCACAAAGATCATACCCCCTCTGTTATTGGTAATGGTGAGAGGTTAGCATGTTTTGTTCTAGCCTCTGTAACTTTCTCACTCATTATTATTCATGATTCATTCATGATTTTTATTAATCATGGCATCATCAGGATTCATTTAGTAGTGTTTAGAAACATGTTATCTACTCACTTAGAATATGAATCCAGTCACCATCCACCATTCAGTTACTATTGGTCAAAACTTAACCCAAAACACAACCAAAACAAAACTTCAAATGCAACCAATGAGTTTGGGACCAAATACAATACTTTTGACTACTTTAATATACTAGAAGTGAATTGGTCAAAATACTTATGACTTCTTCAAATAGCGGGACTAGATACATAAAGTGCTTTTATTTCTAAATGCTGAAACAGATATGTATGAAAATACCTTCAAATAAAAGGTGACATTATATACTGTCACCTCATATGAAACATTTGATCTCAAATCCACAATGCTGGAGTACAGAGACACATTTAAAATGTTTGTTTCACTGTCAAACTAGATATGGTGTGGACTGTATACTCAATACAATCTAAATCTGATACTTCACTGTCTGTTTTGACTGATACTGCTTTTTAAACTGGTCTGGTCAGTCTACTCAAATATTTGTACTATACATTTTTTCTCTGCAATTCAATACGTTGATCATTTGTAATTTCTAATAATGATACATTCATATATGAATAGATATGGGAGGTTTCAGGACACTGATATATCTGAATATGTTGAAAAAAATATACTGCCACTATTTTCACCACTAAAGAAAATCAGTGTGGTTGTAATATGATTTGACTCTTTGCAGGCTGTCAGGCTGTGGAGTCAGAAAGAAAGGCTGTGCTTCTCTGGTCTCAGCTCTGAAGTCAAACCCCTCACACCTGAGAGAGCTGGATCTGAGTAACAATGACCTGAAGGATTCAGGAGTGAAGCTGCTCTCTGCTGGACTGGAGAATCCCCACTGTAAACTGGAGACTCTGAGGTCAGTATTCCTGTAGTTGGTCAACAAGTGATAACTGTTCACCAGATCCACATGTGTTTACCAGGCACACGTAGTCCATGTGTTTGGACAGTGAAGCTTACAGTTTGGCCGTATGCTCCAGCATTTTGGATTTGAAATAAAAAGTTTAATATTAGGCGACAGTACAGAATGTCACCTTTTATTTGAGGTTAATGGTGAGAGGTTTGTATGTATTGTTGTGTCCTAAAAAATATGCCACCAGATACTATAATTTTCACTACTTTAATACACTATAAGTGAATTGGTCAGTGTTGAAGCCATTTCTATGGAAGTAATAATATTTTGAGTTTATTTTGTAAGACCTGAGAAAACCTGTGTTGCAAATGGAACGTACAAATTGGAATGTAAACAGTTGACCAGTGATTTAGTATACTGTAATTTGATTGGCTGTTAGATTTAGTATGAAAGAAATAGAACCCTGCGAAACAGCCAGAAGCCACTGGACTTTGGAGCAACACAGTCTTTTGACCTACAAGGAACTGCACAGTTAATTTGCAAGAAAAGTAAAGATCCTAAGTTTTTATATTTTATGTTTTTGAAATTCATAATTAAACAGTCAAACGAAGAACTTTGGATTCAAGACTTTTATTTACTGACGTTTTGTGTTGAGTACAAAATAACTTTGAAGTCCTAAGCTAGTGAGTCAGCTTGCTGCACTCACATCAAAGTCAAAAGACTGCTCAACAAAGTCAAAATATGGAGCAAATTCAGAAGATTGCTCGACAAGACGAAAGACGAGCCGCGTGAGAAGACCGCGAAAGAAGAAGCCAGCCGCTCGTGAGGACGGCGAGATAATCAACTAGACTGAGCTGAGGAAACCTGCTAGCGGCTGATAACAAAGACGGCGAGATAATCAACTAGGCTGAGCTGAGGAAACCTGCTAGCGGCTGATAACAAAGACGGCGAGATAATCAACTAGGCTGAGCTGAGGAAACCTGCTAGCGGCTGATAACAAAGACGGCGAGATAATCAACTAGGCTGAGCTGAGGAAACCTGCTAGCGGCTGCTAACAAAGACGGCGAGATAATCAACTAGGCTGAGCTGAGGAAACCTGCTAGCGGCTGATAACAAAGACGGCGAGATAATCAACTAGGCTGAGCTGAGGAAACCTGCTAGCGGCTGCTAACAAAGACGGCGAGATAATCAACTAGGCTGAGCTGAGGAAACCTGCTAGCGGCTGCTAACAAAGGCGGCGAGATAATCAACTAGGCTGAGCTGAGGAAACCTGCTAGCGGCTGATAACAAAGACGGCGAGATAATCAACTAGGCTGAGCTGAGGAAACCTGCTAGCGGCTGCTAACAAAGACGGCGAGATAATCAACTAGGCTGAGCTGAGGAAACCTGCTAGCGGCTGCTAACAAAGACGGCGAGATAATCAACTAGGCTGAGCTGAGGAAACCTGCTAGTGGCTGCTAACAAAGACGGCGAGCTAATCAACTAGGCTGAGCTGAGGAAACCTTCTAGCGGCTGATAACAAAGACGGCGAGATAATCAACTAGGCTGAGCTGAGGAAACCTGCTAGCGGCTGCTAACAAAGACGGCGAGATAATCAACTAGGCTGAGCTGAGGAAACCTGCTAGCGGCTGATAACAAAGATGGCGAGATAATCAACTAGGCTGAGCTGAGGAAACCTGCTAGCGGCTGCTAACAAAGACGGCGAGATAATCAACTAGGCTGAGCTGAGGAAACCTGCTAGCGGCTGTTAACAAAGACAATAGACCAAGACGGCCGAAATCTACGTCGCAGCTCAAGAATACAGAAAGAAAGCCAGAGGTAGCCTACCTAGAGTGTGAGTCGTCGGCTGAATGAAACTTTCCCTGGAACAGGTCTGATATTTTCTTCTTGACTCTATTAGACTCCTGACGATGCTAACGCTAACCGTCGTCTAAAAGTGAAAGTAAGTGTCCACTGGATATTTAGTTCTGAAAGTCATAGAGCTTTACTTAAAGAAATCCTACACTACAGTGACTCTTTTTCACCCGTGTTTGTGAATACAATAAGAAGAGTAGAAGCTGTGGACAATATCAAGAATTGTGACAGTTTTGTGTGAAGATTTTAAAGTGACGTGACATGGCAGATGAAAGCGCAGCTGCGCGTGTTGACCAAAAGAGGGCGCCAAAGCCCACAGAAAAGGCTGTAGAGGAGAAAATACAAAGGCTGAAAGGAGAACGCAAGGGAAAGTTGGCACAAGTAACCAAACAGAAGAATGAATTAGCCAAATTGAAGGAAAATTAACACAATGTTAATTTCATTAAAGATGAAGCATTGTTAATGTTTGAAAGATACTTAAGACAGTATGAACGGATTAATGAAGAGTTGTGGGAGTTAATAGATGAAGATGATAAGAAAGCGGATCAAGATGCTTATGGGAACAGATATTTGGAATTTAAGTGGTTTATAGAAGACTCAAACAAATGGATTGCAGATGTCTTAAAAGATGAGGAAGATGATATTAGGCCACATGATAGTGTATCCAAAGCTAACTCCGTGGTAAGCCACACTTCCAGTACTAATTCTGCAATGCTGAGAGTTAAAGCTGAACGTGAAGCGCTGTTGGCAAGAGCTGCAGCAATGAAAAAGAGAGAAGTGATAGAACAGGAAGAAATTCACTTGAGAATTAGAAAAGAGCAATTGGATCTTGAAACTGAGCTTCCTGCTTCAGATGCCAAATTAAAGCTGTATGAAGAATTTGAAGATGCTCATGAATTTAACTATGATTTATTAGAGCCACCTTCAGGACCCAGATTTGAACCCCTGATACGTAGACAAGAAAAACACAATGTTGACGATTATGTGTGTATTGGAGCTGGTAAGCCATCCCTTACATTCAATCCAAAGCCAGCCATTCAAGTTGGTGCTTCAGATAGAAGAAAGTCATCGTCAAGGTTTTCATGCTGTCAGCAGCACGCCGCATCTTAATCATCATGATAACACTGATTCTTCTACAGATAGCCTGCACGAAGTGCTGCAGAGTCAAAACCAAGTCACCCAGTTGCTCATTAAACAACAGAGTTTGTCTCAACTGCCTCAAAGAGACATATCCACGTTTACAGGAGATCCTTGGACTTACAGATCTTTCATAAGAGCATTCGAGCATGCTATCGACAGTAAAACAGACAGTCATCAAGACCGGCTGTACTACCTCGAACAGTTCACGAGTGGAGAGCCACTTGATCTCATTCGGAGTTGTGAGCACATGAGACCTGACAGAGCTTACAAAGAAGCCATAGACCTGCTTGATCGTCACTATGGAGATGAAATGACCATCGCTACAGCTTATATCAAGAAGGCTATGGAATGGCCTCAGATAAGGCCAGAAGACAGAAAAGGATTGAATGCTTTTGCTTTGTTCTTGGTTGGATGTTGTAACACAGTGAATGATGTGGACTACATGGTCGAAATTAACAATCCTACCAACATGAAGTCCATTTTATCCGAAATTCCATTCAAACTGGAAGAAAGATGGAGAAGTTATACTTATGACATTCAAGAAAGAACAAGAAAAAGAGCCAGGTTTCCTGATTTAGTGGAATTTGTGTACCATCCAAAAAAGAGGAAACTCCGAGTCGTCTTTGACTGTGCAGCAACTTACCAAGGTGTGTCGCTAAATGACCAGTTGTTGCAAGGGCCTGACCTAACTAACACCCTCATCGGAGTGTTGCTGAGATTCAGACAGGAGCCTGTCGCCATGATGGCAGATATCGAGTCCATGTTTTATCTGGTGTGAGTACATTACATGATATTTAAGTACTAATCATCAGGAAGAAATATTCAGTTTAGAGTAAAATATATATTATTAAAAACATAATGAATCAATGCCTTGATGTTCACATTAGTATAACAATATGACCATAACATTCTAGGAGACGGAAGATGAATCTATATGTTTTTTTTGACAGAAGAAACCAAATGCATCTGCCATTGTCCTTCTACACTACTGGTGTTAAATTAACAGAGTGTTTGTGAAATCATGATCATCTCTTTGCAGGCTGTCAGGCTGTGGAGTCACAGAGAAAGGCTGTGCTTCTCTGGTCTCAGCTCTGAAGTCAAACCCCTCACACCTGAGAGAGCTGGATCTGAGTTACAATGACCTGAAGGATTCAGGAGTGAAGCTACTCTCTGCTGGACTGGAGAATCCCCACTGTAAACTGGAGACTCTGAGGTCAGTATTCCTGTAGTTGGTGAACAAGTGATAACTGTTCACCAGATCCACATGTGTTTACCAGGAACACATAGTCCACATCATATGGACAGTGAAGCATAAGGCGCTATGCTCCAGCATTTTGGATTTGAGATAGAATGTTTAATATTAGGTGACAGTACAGAATGTCAACTTTTATTTGAATATCTGTTTTACCGTTTAGAAATGAAAGCACTTTATTTACGTAGTTCTCCCATTTGAAAAAGTCTTGATTGTTTCAACAAATTAATTTAGTCAAAAGTTTAGTATTTGGATCAATATTCCTTCCCTGCAGTGATAACATGACGCTTGTGATTCTACAAAATTGTTTTATGCATTTGCAGTTTATTTTGGTTGTGTTTTGGATGATGTTTTTCCCAATAGTAACTGAATGGTGAATAATGTCCTGTCATTTTGGAGTCACTTCACTTGTATTGTCAGTAAGAATAGAAGATGTTTCTGAACACTTCTACATTCATGTGGATGCTACCATGGTTATGAATAATCATGAATGAATCGTGAATTATGATGAATGAGAACGTTACAGAGACACAAAGATCATACCCCCTCTGTTATTGGTAATGGTGAGAGGTTAGCATGTTTTGTTCTAGCCTCTGTAACTTTCTCACTCATTATTATTCATGATTCATTCATGATTTTTATTAATCATGACATCATCAGGGTTCATTTAGTAGTGTTTAGAAACATGCTATCTACTCACTTAGAAGATGAATCCAGTCATCATCCACCATTCAGTTACTATTGGGCAAAACTTAACCCAAAACACAACCAAAACAAAACTTAAAATGCAACCAATGAGTTTGGTACAAAATACTAAACTTTTGTTGACTTTAATATACTATAAGTGAATTGGTCAGACTACTTATGACTTCTTCAAATAGGGGGACTAGATACATAAAGTGCTTTTATTTTTCTACATGGTGAAACAGATATGTATGAAAATATCCTCAAATAAAAGGTGACATTATATACTGTCACCTCATATGAAACATTTGATCTCAAATCCACAATGCTGGAGTACAGAGACACATTTAAAATGTTAGTTTCACTGTCAAACTAGATATGGTGTGGACTGTATACTCAATACAATCTAAATCTGATACTTCACTGTCTGTGTTTTGACTGATACTGCTTTTTAAACTGGTCTTGTCAGTCTACTCAAATATTTGTACTATACATTTTTTTCTCTACAAGCAATACTTTGTCATTTCTAATAATGATACATTCATTTATGTATAGATATGGCAGGTTTCAGGACACTGATATATCTGAATATGTTGAAAAAATATACTGCCACTATTTTCATCACCAAAGAATAGCAGTGTGGTTGTTATATGATTTGACCCTTGCAGGCTGTCAGGATGTAGAGTCACAGAGGAAGGCTGTGCTTCTCTGGTCTCAGCTCTGAAGTCAAACCCCTCACACCTGAGAGAGCTGGATCTGAGTAACAATGACCTGAAGGATTCAGGAGTGAAGCTGCTCTCTGCTGGACTGGAGAATCCCCACTGTAAACTGGAGACTCTGAGGTCAGTATTCCTGTAGTTGGTCAACAAGTGATAACTGTTCACCAGATCCACATGTGTTTACCAGGAACACATAGTGCACATCATATGGACAGGGAAGCATACAGTTTTACATTTGCCGCTATGCTCCAGCATTTTGGATTTGAGATATAATGTTTCATATTAGGTGACAGTACAGAATGTCAACTTTTATTTCAGGGTATTCATAAATATCTGTTTTACCGTTTGGAAATGAAAACACTTTATTTATGTAGTTCTCCCATTTGAAAAAGTCATGATTATTTCAACAAATGAATTTAGTCAAAAGTTTTAGTATTTGGATCAATATTCCTTCCCTGCAGTGATAACATGAAGCTTGTGATTCTACAAACTTGTTGAATGCATTTGCAGTTTGTTTTGGTTGTGTTTTGGATGATGTTTTTCCCAATAGTAACTGAATGGTGAATAATGTCCTGTCATTTTGGAGTCACTTCACTTGTATTGTCAGTAAGAATAGAAGATGTTTCTGAACACTTCTACATTCATGTGGATGCTACCATGGTTATGAATAATCATGAATGAATGGTGAATGATGATGAATGAGAACGTTACAGAGGCACAAAGATCATACCCCCTCTGTTATTGGTAATGGTGAGAGGTTAGCATGTTTTGTTCTAGCCTCTGTAACTTTCTCACTCATTATTATTCATGATTCATTCATGATTTTTCTTCATCATGGCATCATCAGGATTCATTTAGTAGTGTTTAGAAACATGTTATCTACTCACTTAGAAGATGAATCCAGTCATCATCCACCATTCAGTTACTATTGGTCAAAACATAACCCAAAACACAACCAAAACAAAACTTCAAATGCAACCAATGAGTTTGGTACAAAATACTAAACTTTTGTTGACTTTAATATACTATAAGTGAATTGGTCAGACTACTTATGACTTCTTCAAATAGGGGGACTAGATACATAAAGTGCTTTTATTTTTCTACATGGTGAAACAGATATGTATGAAAATATCCTCAAATAAAAGGTGACATTATATACTGTCACCTCATATGAAACATTTGATCTCAAATCCACAATGCTGGAGTACAGAGACACATTTAAAATGTTAGTTTCACTGTCAAACTAGATATGGTGTGGACTGTATACTCAATACAATCTAAATCTGATACTTCACTGTCTGTGTTTTGACTGATACTGCTTTTTAAACTGGTCTGGTCAGTCTACTCAAATGTTTTTACTATACATTTTTTCTCTGCAATTCATCACGTTGATCATTTGTAATTTCTAATAATGATACATTCATTTATGAATAGATATGGCAGGTTTCAGGACCCTGATGTATCTGAATATGTTGAAAAAAATATACTGCCACTATTTTCAACACCAAAGATTAGCAGTGTGGTTGTAATATGATTTGACTCTTTGCAGGCTGTCAGGCTGTTTAGTCACAGAGGAAGGCTGTGCTTCTCTGGTCTCAGCTCTGAAGTCAAACCCCTCACACCTGAGAGAGCTGGATCTGAGTAACAATGACCTGAAGGATTCAGGAGTGAAGCTGCTCTCTGCTGGACTGGAGAATCCCCACTGTAAACTGGAGACTCTGAGGTCAGTATTCCTGTAGTTGGTCAACAAGTGATAACTGTTCACCAGATCCACATGTGTGTTCCAGGCACACGTAGTCCACGTCATATGGACAGTGAAGCTTACAGTTTGGCCGTATGCTCCAGCATTTTGGATTTGAAATAAAAAGTTTAATATTAGGCGACAGTACAGAATGTCACCTTTTATTTGAGGTTAATGGTGAGAGGTTTGTATGTATTGTTGTGTCCTAAAAAATATGCCACCAGATACTATAAGTAAAGTAAAGATCCTAAGTTTTTATATTTTATGTTTTTGAAATTCATAATTAAACAGTCAAACAAAGAACTTTGGATTCAAGACTTTTATTTACTGACATTTTGTGTTGAGTACAAAATAACATTGAAGTCCTAAGCTAGTGAGTCAGCTTGCTGCACTCACAGTCACAATATTAATGACTTCTTCAAATATGGGGACTAGATACATAAAGTGCTTTTATTTTTCTAAATGGTGAAACAGATATGTATGAAAATACTATCAAATAAAAGGTGACATTATATACTGTCACCTCATATAAAGAGTCAGTAGAAAGGCCTCTTTAGTGTCCTAAGTTTTCATAACTGTGACCTTAATTGCCTTCCGTCTGTAAGCTGTTGATGTCTTAATGACCGTTCCAGATGTGCATGTTCATTTATTGTTTATGGGTCATTGAACAAGCAGGGAAACAGTGTTTTTAACCTTTACAATGAAGATCTGGGAAGTTATTTGGATTTTTACGAATGATCTTTAAATGACAGGGTCCTGAAAAAGGGACGTTTCTTTTTTTGCTGAATAGATATGTCAGGTTTCAGTACACTGATATATCTGAATATGTTGAAACACATTACTGCCACTATTTTCACCACCAAAGAATATCAGTGTGGTTGTAATATGATTTGACTCTTTGCAGGCTGTCAGGCTGTCTAGTCACAGAGGAAGGCTGTGCTTCTCTGGTCTCAGCTCTGAAGTCAAACCCCTCACACCTGAGAGAGCTGGACCTGAGCTACAATCACCCAGGAGACTCAGGAGTCAGACTGCTCTCTGCTGGACTGGAGGATCCACACTGCAGACTGGAGAAACTCAAGTATGTAGAGGGTTTATGTCAATGTTCATATCAGACATGTTGGAGTTATCAGGCTAGTTAAGACAAACATTATTACCTCCACTGTGTGTGTGTGTCTGTCCAGTGTTTGTGTGTCCTTTTGTTTGTGTGTGTGAGTGTGTCCAGTCTGTGTTTGTGTTTTCTGTGTGTGTACAGTGTGTGTGTATCCAGAGTGTGTTTCCAGTGTCTGTGTCTGTGTCTGTGTCTGTGTGTGTGTGACACACACACACACACATTTGACAAACACACCCACACACACACAGACCAGACGCTTGTTACATGCAAAAAGCAGGACACACACACAAACACACACTGGATACACACACACACTGGACATACGCGCACACACATACACTGGATACACACAGACACACACACACAGGATACAAACACACACACACACACAGGGCACACACCCATACACACACACACACTGGATACACACACACACTGGACACACACACACACGCTGAATACACACACACACACACTGGACACACACGCTGAATACACACACACACACACACACACACACACACACACACTGGACACATACACACACCACACATACTATACACACACACACAGACATGACACACACACAAGCACACACATACTATACACACACACACCACACAGACACACTCACACACACTAACACAGACACACACACACACCACACACACACACACACACACACTGGACACACACACACACACTAACACACTGGACACACACACACACTGGACACACACACACACGCTGAATACACACACACACACACTGGACACACACGCTGAATACACACACACACACACACACACACACACACACACACACTGGACACATACACACACCACACATACTATACACACACACACAGACATGACACACACACAAGCACACACATACTATACACACACACACCACACAGACACACTCACACACACTAACACAGACACACACACACACCACACACACACACACACACACACTGGACACACACACACACACTAACACACTGGACACACACACACACCACACAGACACACACACACCACACACACACACACACACACACACACACACACCATGAATACACACACACACACACACACACACACACACACACTGGACACACACACACACACACACACACTGGACACACACACACACACTAACACACTGGACACACACACACACCACACAGACACACACACACCACACACACACACACACACACACACACACACACCATGAATACACACACACACACACACACACACACACACACACTGGACACACACACACACACTAACACACTGGACACACACATACACACCACACACACACACAGACCACTGCTTGTTAAGTTACAGGTGTGTGTGTGTGTGTGTGTGTGTGTGTGTGTGTGTGTGTGTGTGTGTGTGTGTGTGTGTGTGTTCACGTGTATCCCTCAATGTCTGTCTGTTCTTCTACTTACCGTTACAGTGTGGAACATGGTGGAGAGAACACAATGACACCTGGACTTAGAAAATGTGAGTGTTGACTGCTGTGAAGAATATGACTAAGAATAAGTCTTAATTCAAGTTAAGTCAAAGTCAAAGACCACCATCATTACTTACTTGGTTATATTAAATATCAGCTGGAGTTCTACAGAAGCACAAATCAGGGACACCAAAGTTTAGAAAGAGTTGATTTGACAATGTGTGTGTCTGTGTGTGTGTGTGTGTTCGTATTACATTAGAAATGTGTGTGTGTGTGTGTGTGTGTGTGTGTGTGTGTGTGTGTGTGTAATTAATGTGAATAAGTGTGTTTTTATATCACCATACAGTATAACATATGATCATTCAACAAGTCTCAAGTTACCTTAACTTCTCCTTTTGATACCTAGAAACATCTACATTAAATGAATTAGTGAAAAGTGAGTTAACATTTTAATGTGAATGATGGTGATTTCTAATATTGTGTCTGGTTTCATCCATCAGATGTCTGTGATCTCACACTGGACCCAAACACAGTAAACAGAAACCTCTCTCTGTCTGAGGAGAACAGAAAGGTGACATGGAGGAGAGAGAAACAGCCGTATCCTGATCACCCAGAGAGATTTGAGGACTGGGGACAGGTGCTGTGTAGAGAGGGTCTGACTGGGCGCTGTTACTGGGAGGTAGAGTGGAGTGGGGGATGGGCTGATATAGGAGTGACATATAAAGGAATCAGCAGGAGAGGAGGGGGTAATGACTGTGGGATTGGATTCAACAACATGTCCTGGAGTCTGTTCTGCTATGACAACAGTTACTATGCCTGTCACAATAATAACTTCACTACCATAGACGTCCCCTCCTCCAGCTCCCACAATAATAACTCCACTACCATAGACGTCCCCTCCTCCAGCTCCCACAATAATAACTCCACTACCATAGACGTCCCCTCCTCCAGCTCCCACAATAATAACTCCACTACCATAGACGTCCCCTCCTCCAGGTCCCACAATAATAACTCCACTACCATAGACGTCCCCTCCTCCAGCTCCCACAATAATAACTCCACTACCATAGACGTCCCCTCCTCCAGCTCCCACAATAATAACTCCACTACCATAGACGTCCCCTCCTCCAGCTCCCACAATAATAACTCCACTACCACAGACGTCCCCTCCTCCAGCTCCCACAATAATAACTCCACTACCACAGACGTCCCCTCCTCCAGCTCCCACAATAATAACTCCACTACCATAGACGTCCCCTCCTCCAGCTCCCACAATAATAACTCCACTACCATAGACGTCCCCTCCTCCAGCTCCCACAATAATAACTCCACTACCATAGACGTCCCCTCCTCCAGCTCCCACAATAATAACTCCACTACCATAGACGTCCCCTCCTCCAGCTCCCACAATAATAACTCCACTACCATAGACGTCCCCTCCTCCAGCTCCCACAATAATAACTCCACTACCACAGACGTCCCCTCCTCCAGCTCCCACAATAATAACTCCACTACCACAGACGTCCCCTCCTCCAGCTCCCACAATAATAACTCCACTACCATAGACGTCCCCTCCTCCAGCTCCCACAATAATAACTCCACTACCATAGACGTCCCCTCCTCCAGCTCCCAGAATAATAACTCCACTACCATAGACGTCCCCTCCTCCAGCTCCCACAATAATAACTCCACTACCATAGACGTCCCCTCCTCCAGCTCCAACAGAGTAGGAGTGTATCTGGACTGGCCAGCCGGCACTCTGTCCTTCTACAGAGTTTCCTCTGACACACTGACCCACCTGAACACATTCTACACCACATTCACTGAGCCCCTCTATCCAGGGTTTAGGGTTTATGAAGACTCCTCAGTGACCCTAAAATAATAACCATGGTAACCATACACACACACACATTCACAGGACACACACTAGACATATACACACACACAGTGGACACACACTGGATAAACACACACACACACACAAACACACAGGACACACACACACACTGGACACACATACACACACACACACACACACTAAACAGACACACAAATACTGGACACACACACACACACACACACACACACACACACACACACACTGGACACACACACACACACACACTGGACACACACACACTAGACACACACACACACTGGACACACACACACACACACTGGACACACACACACACACACTGGACACACACACACTGGACACACACACACACACACACACACACACACACACACACACTGGACACACACACACTAGACACACACACACATACTGGACACACAACACACACTTTACACACACACACACACACACACACACACACACACACACTGGATATACACACACACTGGACACACACACACACACACACACACACTGGACACACACACACACACACACACACACACACTAGACACACACACACACACTGGACACACACACACACTAGACACACACACACACACTGGACACACAAACACACACTTTATACACACACTGGATATACACACACACTGGACACACACACACACACACACTGGACACACACTGGACAAACACACTGGACACCCACACACACACACTAGACACACGCTGGACATACACATACAACCACACACATTGGAAACACACACACACACACTGAACACACACACACACACTGGACACACAAACACACACTTTACACACACACACACACTGGACACACACATACACACACATACACACACTGGACACACACACACACACACAACCACACACACTGGACACACACACACACACACACAAGACACACACATACACACACTAGACACACACACTGGACACACACACACAACCACACACACTGGACACACACACACACACACTGGACACACACACTGGACACACACACACACACACACTGGACACACACACACTGGACACACACACACACACACACACACACACACTGGACACACACACACAACCACACACACTGGACACACACACTGGACACACAAACACACACTTTACACACACACACACACACTGGATATACACACACACTGGACACACACACACACACACTGGACACACACACGCACACACACACACACACTGGACACACACACTGGACACACAAACACACACTTTACACACACACACACACACACACACACACACACACACACACACACACACACACACACACTGGATATACACACACACTGGACACACACACACATACACTGGACACACACACGCACACACACACACACACTGGACACACACACACTGGACACACACACACTCGACACACACACAGACTGGACACACACACACTAGACACACACACACACACACACACACACTGGACACACACACACACACAGGACACACACACACACGTACACACACACACACACACTGGACACACACACACACACAGGACACACACACACACGTACACACACACACACACACTGGACACACACACACACACACACACTGGACACACACACACTACACACACACACACAAACACTGGATGGACACACACACACACACACACACTGGACACACACACACATACACTGGACACACACACACTACACACACACACAAACACTGGATGGACACACACACACACACTGGACACACAAACACACACTTTACACACACACTTTACACACACACACACTGGACACACACATACACACACATACACACACTGGACACACACACACACACACAACCACACACACTGGACACACACACACACACAAGACACACACATACACACACTAGACACACACATACACACACTGGACACACACACACAACCACACACACTGGACACACACACACACACACACACACACACACACTCACACACACAACCACACACACTGGACACACACACACACACACTTTACACACACACACACACACTGGACACACACATACACACACAACCACACACACTGGACACACACACACACAACCACACACACTGGACACACACACACACACACACACACACACACACACGACACACACATACACACACCGGACACACACACACACACACACACAAACTAGACACACACACACACACACTAGAAAGACACACACTCATACACACACACACTAGACACACACATACACACACACACACAGACACACTGGACACACACACACACATACACTGGATATACACACACACTGGACACACACACGCACACACACACACACACTGGACAAACACACTGGACACACACACACACAGACTGGACACACACACACACTAGACACACACACACACACACACTGTACACACACACACACACACACACTGGACACACACACTGGACACACACACACTACACACACACACAAACACTGGATGGACACACACACACACATACACTTGACACACACACACATACACTTGACACACACATAAACACTCACACACTAGACATACACACACACACACACACTGTACACACACACACTGGACACTCAAACACATTGGACACACACACACACACACACACACTAGACACACACTGAACAAACACATAAACACTCACACGCTGGACATACACATACAACCACACACATTGGAAACACACACACACACTGAACACACACACACTGGACACACCCACACACACACACCCACACACACACACTGGACACACACTACACACACACACACTGAAAACACACACACACTTTACACACAGACACACAACCACACTGGATATACACACACTGGACACACACTAGACACACACACACACACACACACACTGGACACACACAGGATACACACACTCTGGACACACACTACACACACTGGACACACACTGGACACACACTGGACACACACACACACTTGCACACGTCTTCCTATAATAGTGAGGACTTTGACACAGGACCTTCAAATGAGGACCATCATTTCTGATAGAATTGGGAACAAACAGACACCTCATTCCAGCACTAAGTGGTCCCACAAACACAGATGTCACTTCAAACCTCCAATGAAAAAATAGACATGCAGGGCACCAGTCTAGTGAGGACCAGTGGTTGCTAGGCAGTTTATGGATCACAGGGTCTAGAACAGCTTCTATCCCAGTTCTATCTGCCTGTTAAATCAAGCAACCTAAACTGTTTTCATCATACTTTTACAACATGACTCAACCTTTTTTTATTTTAGGATCTTACCACTTTGCAGTTTTTATAGATGTTTTTATGATATATTTGACTGTTTATGTGTATGTACCACAGGAGGTTGGTGGGACCTTAATTGGGGAGGACAGGCTTGTAATGGCTGGAGAGGAATAAGTGGAATGGTATCAAACACATCAAACATGTGGTTTCCATGGTTTCCATGTGTTTGATGCCATTTCATTGGCTCCGTTCCAGACATTATTATGAGCCGTCCTCCCCTCAACAGCCTCCTCTGGTATGTACTGTCCTATTTGTGAGAGAGCTCCAACAAGGAATTACAATGTATGTATTACTTTTAATACCTGCAAATGGTAAATAAACTACTTGAACCCTTTATGAATGTCTGAAGACGACTCGGCTGTTGCCATCTGAGAAAAAGGTGAAAATATTACAGGAATATTCTGCAAATGTTGATGAAGACGTCACTCAATACACCCAAAACAACATGCAGTCTTTCCACAAGACTCCCATGAAGTTATAGTGACGTTATGAGTTGACGTTAAAGTAACATACTCAGAACATACTGCACTCTTTAATACTGTTTTAGATGTATCCTCTGTTTAAACATTTAAACTCTTACAATAACACCGTTAAAATACCAATGTGATCATTTGTTGTATGTCTTTTATGTTGAAAAACTAATTGTACCATTATATATGGACATATGCTCCATCATTGTACCATTATATATGGACATGTGCTCCATAATTGTACCATTATATATGGACATATGGTCCATCATTGTACATGAATATATTGTACATTTTCATAATAAAACATACTTGAAACCAGAATAAAATGTTAATAGTGAAAACTATTGTGTTATTGATGTTACGTTGCCTCTCCCAGTCACAGGTTGACTTTTGTCATGAATCTTGCCTAGGAGGCAGAACTGTGCAATTTCCTCTAGATATGCCAGCTGCAAAGTCAACATTGTCTACATGGTTAACATTAGTGTAAAATAATAGTATTTTATGGTGTTAAATGAAGGTAAGGATTATCAGTGTGGTTAAGGTTAAAGTTGTTATTAAAATCTGATTGTATTACTTTGTGCCTGTGCCAGCTAGTGACCACTTTGCAGAACTGCCTCCAGAACAAGATTCATGACAATAAATTCCAACCTGCCTCCCAGTCATCCCCTCCTTATCTTTACAAGGCTGCAGAACATCAAGCTAGTGATGCGGGGGTTGTCTCATAACCCACAGTCCACAGGAGGGTAGATGGCAGGTTGAATAAAGACTAAATAATAGGCTACATAAAACAATACATCAATGTAGCATTATTGTGCAATTTACACTAAGTGTACAAAACATTAAGAACAGCTGCTCTTTCCATGACAGACTGACCAGGTGAAAGCTATGATCCCTTATTGACGTCACTTGTAGATGAAGGGGGCGGGACAGGTTAAAGAAGGATTTTTTAAGCCTGGAGACAATTGAGACATGAATTGTATATGTGTGCAATTCAGAGGGTGAATGGGCAAGACAAAAGAGTGCCAGGCACACTGGTTTGGGAAGCATCAGCATCCCTGTTGAACGCTTTAAACACCAATGGAGGCTGGTCTCAATATTAGGACAAAGGTGGGGGAGTGGCATAACTCAATATAAGGACAATTGGGGGAGGGGCTAACTCAATATAATGACAAAGGGGGGAGGGGCTAACTCAATATAATGACAATGGGGGGGAGGGGCTAACTCTATATTAGGACAAAGGGGGGGAGGGGCCGGCTAGCGTAGACGTCTGGGTGCACTGATCTATCTTTGACAGACTAGTGTAGACGTCTGGGTGAACTGATCTATCTTTGACAGACTAGCGTAGACGTCTGGGTGCACTGCTCTATCTTTGACAGGCTAGTGTAGACGTCTGCACTGCAAAAACTCAAAATCTTGCAAGTATATTTTTCTAATTTCTAGTCAGAAAATCTCATCACACTTAATATAAGAGAAAATCACGTAAAGAGCAAGATTTAAGTGAGATAAAGGAGCTTGTTTTTAGACAGTGCTTGAATATATTGTTAAGTGAAACTGTCTTGAAAACATCTTCTTTTGAGTCATATCTCGGATGAAACAAGCTTTTTTGACATGTCATAATGTTTTTAAGCTGCTGTGTTATTTGTAAAAGATGAATCGTCTTGTTTCAAGAATTAGACTTAACTTGAATTGAGACAACAAATCTGCTTTATTGAAAACTGCAGGTCAACATGCCCAACTCACAATGCACAGTACAGTGTGGCTATTTTTCTTACATTTCCATCAAACCATGTCCATGTGACATGTAAAAAAGACAGAGGCAAAAGCTGGAATGATGTTTCCTTCTCTGTTCTATTGCACTCTGGACAAACTGCACCACATTATCACAAAAGTAATAAGTCCAAATAAATGCTGTCATCAATTACAGTGTTTGTCAGTGCTTAAAAAAATAAATAGCGCCCAAATACCCAAACACTCAATACAGACTCAAGAATGATGTTTGATGATGTCTGTGAGATCATACTTCAGTGGAATGTACTTGCTATTATTGAAGTTTACATAGTAGTATGGTGTATAATCAACAAGCTTTTCTACCTCATAAGATAAATAATGATCATTCCACCCAACTGTAGAGAGAGGTTGGCATTCAAAACAATACACTGACGCATTTAAAATATACATGTTTTTCACAAGTGCAAACTCTGGAGTATTATTGATGACAATAGAAATAACCAAAGGTTTTTCACATGTATGCTTATTTCCATGTTGCATAATCCACTTTACCCAAACTATATGTTCAACGTGCTCTATTCCTAAGAAGTCTTTCATCTTTCCTTCTACATAGTGAACATGTTTCACCTCAGAGGCCCATGTCAACTTCACTTGAACAAATTGGATGTTTCTCATGCACATTCTGACTACATTCATAAAGTTGATTGTGCTTCACAAGAGACTTACAGATATATTTAAAACTACTTTTCAAAGCCCACTGCTTAAAAAAGCAATGCTTTGACTCAAAGCGCATACACATATGCCTCACTGTAGGACCAAGTGCCTTAATCTGAGAAGGAAGATGCAGCAAGTAATGCTGTTTAGGTATAATATTTGCATCTGGAAACAGTTGTTTGAAATGTTTGAAATGTTGCTCTATTAAAAGCTTCAGTCTTGAAAGAGTTGAGAGAGCAATAATAGGTGAAAACAGAATCTCTAACAACTTAAGTAGCATTTGTGTGTGTAATCATTTTCTCCTATTTTGTCAATGAGAAATGGCAGGAACTTTAACAAAACCAGCATCTGCCCAGCTGACTGTTTCAATGTATTGTCATTTGATGACAGTGTATTGACAGATATGGGGCAAGGCTTATCCCTTGCATCCACAGGAGAACAAGGGAAACCAATAACTGCACTGTTGAATACGGCGTCTAAGTCCATATGCCCTGAAAGCACAAGATGCTTTAAAACACATTTGATTTCATATGGGGCAACACCTTCAAGAATGACATGCATGATGTCCTGTGGGGTTTGATTGATTATATCAAAGTGAGGAAATTCTGTTAATTTTCTTCTCCTGTTTATGCCATATGTCATTTTTAGATTGTCTTTCAGAAAGTCAGTATTTGCCTTTTCAATGTCATTACATTGCCTGTTATGACTTGCCATTGTCCTTTTAACAAACAAATCTTCATTAAATTGCTCCTGCATGTCTTCAAAGTTGCATTCTCAGTGCCTGCATTTACTGAAGACAAATCCCTCTCCTATCTTAAATCCAGCCACTTCATGCTGAACTAGAGTGTCTCCACACAGACATAAGTGCCCCATAAATTGTCCTCTCACCATTTGCAGTGACAACCTGGACACCATCACACAGCTCAGTTAAGTCACGGTTAATCCTCTCAAATATCTCATCAATACCACAATGGGAAAGATCTTTAGATTTTACCATGGCAAGCAGACGAATGGCAGCAAGTCTTGATCTGTATTTAGGGTTGATGTTACCTAAGGTGTAATAAATCAATAACAATTTGTTTTTGTTTGCCCGAGATCCAAGAGGATTGCATAGCTCAATTTCATCTGTATATAAAACCATCTGCAATGCTGTGGGAAATTTCAAAAACAGTGGGTGCGACTTAAAAATGTCTCCATCAATGAAATCATGAAAAAATCCATCCTTGCATGTCTGTGGCCTCTTATCAATCATTGCAATTGTTCTTGGATGTGATAGCAGCTGCTCCAAACTCTTCACCAACGGTATATCATGAAAATAATGGTCCTTAATGGTAAGAACTCTGGAGGCTCCATTTTTCACACAACATACTGTTTGTTTTGAGACAAGAATCTCTGGTTCAACTGGTTCTAACAGTTCTTTGATTGTCTTATCCTGCAAACGGGTGGAAGCTATTTGACAGAAAGGGTCAACAAACTGGTCAAATATCCCCATTGCATCACTGTTTAGTTGATCAGGTCCCCAGAATGTCTCTCAATCATGTCTCTCATTAGCTGTTTTAGATGCTCCAATAATGCGGCCTGATATTGCTGGACTCCACTCACCATTTGGTTAACAGCTCTCTGGGGAGTAGAAAACAAACAAACAACAATTATACATTATAACATTCAGATAAAAATGCAGTCAACATGCAAACTCACAGACACTTTTTTTTAAAAGTAACCCTTCAGTTACATATTGTTAGTGACATGCAATGATCAAAATAGGCTGTTTCCAGCAAAACTTTAATGAAGTAATATTGCCTTCTGCTGTTCTGCAGCTTTAAGACCTTGTTTACACTTGGTCTTAAAATGCGTTTTGAGCAATAGGATCACAAGTGGACAGTGCTAAATAAAAGTGGAAGTGTATTATGTTGTCTCTATTCTTAGCTCATGCTCAACAAATATAGTGGATGGGCAGATTTTGTAAGGAAAGTATGTGTCCATTTGCATAGTGGGGAAGTGAGATCCGATCACAAGTGGTCACTGAAGAAGCATGTGGAGAGACATAATGTCAGGTGTTTCTCTGACATACCTTTAGCTGTCCACCTGTGATCGGATCAACCAAGATGCCAGGTCTGAACAGTGGCTAAGTCATTCTACAGTTTAAGCGTATTGCTTTTAAGCTTGCTACTAAAAATGAAATATAATTAATTGGAAAATCAATGGCATTAATTACCTGTGTCAGTCGATGGGTTTCTCTGGCTTGAAGAAGAAATGCAGTTGCATGTTTAGAAAGGTCAACATTCATGCGACCTTCTCCATCTTCTTGAAATCCACTCTGAAGGAGATTAACAACAAACATATTAAAACAGGGAAAATATTGGCATAGGTAAGCTAGCTAGCTAGATTTCTTCCTATAAAAAGGTACAAGATGGGTGTATTTTTACTGATTGGTGTCTTTATTTTGAGTATGTAAAATAACAACAAAAACAACAACTAATAAAAACAAAACAGTACTACAAAATAACAATGACTTTGACAGCATCAGAAAAAATCTGTACTTCATGAGTGTTAAGATTGACACACATACTAAATTGTATCCCTTCACTTGCTCTCTTGCCAATAAATGTACATTACTAAAGGCCTTTGAACTGAACTTGTATTCCGAATAAGCTATAAAGAGACAACTTCCTGTCACACACTGTCATGAAGACATGTCTCACCTGCCAGTTACAACTCTGTGAATGATAAGCTAATAATACACATATTACAGCCTCTATGCTTGATTCAAACTGTTGAAGGATAACCTGTCATTTTTAATTAGTTGTTTAAATGACCAACGTTAACGTTATTGAAGTCTGGTAACTGAATTACATAACTAATAATTCAACTCAACAAATTAAACTAATAATCAAATAAGTGAATTAATTTACCAATTACTGCATATAACATATAAGCATTAGACATTAGATCATAAGTGGACAATCTGTGGGGCGGTAAGCTGCGTTTGTCAACATAAATGTAACCATTAACTAGCCCATTTAAATCTCAGTAGGCTAGTTGTATTTACGTTACTGGTTCGATTACTCGTTACTGACAAAAGTAGTGGAATTACAGTAACACATTACTTTCAACACTGCTATTACTTGATCTTAAAATTACAACCTGAACCTGTCATTGACAAAAACAAACATGTTTAGTGGACGTGCTTGGATCAGGCACAGTTGACCTAAATAAATGTTGCCTTAAATTGTAGCTTGTGTAACGACTTACCGCTGGAATGACGATGCCTGAGCCACAGGGCTTGCATTAGTTTGGTCGTTTGCGGCTGTCCTCTCACCTGCTCCAGGTAAACCGGGCTGTCCTTTCACCTGCTCCATGTAAACCGGGCTGTCCTTTCACCTGCTCCAGGTAAACCGGGCTGTCCTTTCACCTGCTCCAGGTAAACCGGGCTGTCCTTTCACCTGCTCCAGGTAAACCGGGCTGTCCTTTCACCTGCTCCAGGTAAACCGGGCTGTCCTTTCACCTGCTCCAGGTAAACCGAGGCGAGTCGCTCCTTCCTCCTCCGCCGCTTCAACTTGGAGAAGATGAAGAGCGTGTGTCGGCTTCACGTGACAGTAGGAGGAGTTATACACCCTGGACTCACTTGGACGGCCATCAATCCCGCACACGACGCGGAAGTCAGGGCTGAGACTGTACATGGTGTTAATGTGACTAGGAAGTCAGGGCTGAGACTGTACATGGTGTTAATGTGACTAGGAAGTCAGGGCTGAGACTGTGCATGGTGTTAATGTGACTAGGAAGTCAGGGCTGAGACTGTGCATGGTGTTAATGTGACTAGGAAGTCAGGGCTGAGACTGTACATGGTGTTAATGTGACTAGGAAGTCAGGGCTGAGACTGTACATGGTGTTAATGTGACTAGGAAGTCAGGGCTGAGACTGTGCATGGTGTTAATGTGACTAGGAAGTCAGGGCTGAGACTGTACATGGTGTTAATGTGACTAGGAAGTCAGGGCTGAGACTGTACATGGTGTTAATGTGACTAGGAAGTCAGGGCTGAGACTGTACATGGTGTTAATGTGACTAGGAAGTCAGGGCTGAGACTGTGCATGGTGTTAATGTGACTAGGAAGTCAGGGCTGAGACTGTACATGGTGTTAATGTGACTAGGAAGTCAGGGCTGAGACTGTACATGGTGTTAATGTGACTAGGAAGTCAGGGCTGAGACTGTACATGGTGTTAATGTGACTAGGAAGTCAGGGCTGAGACTGTACATGGTGTTAATGTGACTCTAAAGTTGTTGTTTCAGAGTCAATGCCACAGATATGTAGCATATGAAGCAACGCCAAATCATGTTGGAAGCAAAGATGTCACAGGCAAGAGTGGTCACAGGTCAGTAGAGCAAGACTGCCTGACAGAACGACAGATATACGGGACCCAAAAGCGGACACGGAGGCAGAGATATGATTGACTGTTTAATAGAGTATATGGGGCAAGACAGGCTCGTAGTAAATGACAGGCAATGTTCGTAACAGGGGATCTGAATAGTAGTCGTTCAATAAGGGGAGTCAGGCTCGTAGTCGTAATTCAGGCAGCGTTCGGTACCGGGAATCAGAAGGATGGCAGTGCAGAGGAGTAGACAGGCTCGTAATCCGTAACACAGGCAGAGTTCGTTTAGCAGGAGATCAGAAGGTCGAAAGCACATGAGGGGGCTAGACAGGAACGTAATCCAACAGACAGGTAGAGGTCCAAATACCGGGAAACAGACTGGCAGAGTTAGAATACGAGAGAGTGCTGGAACGACTGACTAGGCAAGACGATCTGGCAAAACCCCAACAGAACCCAAGAGGCTAAATACCCAAACTGATTAATGATGGTGATAGGGTGCACCTGGTGTGGGGAGGAGTCAAACACAGGCAGGTGAAACATATCAGGACATGACAGTACCCCACCTCCTACGGGCGCCACCTGGCGACCGACCCGGGTGCATACCTGGCTGACCGGGATGCCGTCGATGAAAGTCGGCGATGAGATCCTGGTCGAGGATGTCCCTGGTAGAGACCCAAGACCGCTTCTCTGGCCCGTAGCCCTCCCAGTCAACCAGGTACTGGAAACCCCGGCCCGGGGACGGACTCTCAGGAGGCGACGCACCGTCCAGGCAGGTTGGTTGTCAATAACCCGAGGAAGAGGGGCAGGCCTAGGAACAGGAGACAAAGGACAATGAGAGACAGGTTTTACACGGGACACATGAAAGGTAGGATTAATGCGGAGGGACCGGGGCAACATGAGGCGTATAGCTGAGCGGTTGATAATCCGGGAGATCTGATAAGGGCCGATGTAACGGGATGAAAGCTTGCGACTCTCCACCCGAAGGGGCAGATCTCGGGTGGACAGCCACACCCTCTGGCCAACACGGTAGTGGGGAGCCGGGGTTCTGCGACGGTCGGCCTGCTGCCGATACCTGGCATTGGTGCGTAACAAATATTCCACCCAAACAAGTTGCCGGCTCCAGGTGGTGGGATTGTCAGAAACCAGGCACCGTAGCACAGTCTCTAGGTCCTGATTGGCCCGCTCCGAATGACCGTTTGATTCTGGATGAAATCCTGAAGACAGACTGATAGAGGACCCAATAAGGGAGCAGAAGGCCCTCCAGAACTGGGAGGTGAATTGAGGACCCCGATCAGAGACAATGTCAATGGGTAGTCCGTGGATCCTGAAAACGTGCTGCACCATCAGTTGGGCCGTCTCCTTGGCCGATGGCAGCTTAGGCAGGGCGATGAAGTGTGCCGCCTTCGAGAATCGGTCCACTATGGTGAGGATAGCGGTATTGCCGTCGGATTGCGGCAGGCCTGTGACAAAGTCCAGGGAGAGGTGCGACCATGGACGATGAGGGACCGGAAGAGGCTGCAGGAGACCAGCCGGGGCCTGGCGGGGCGTCTTGTTTTGGTTGCACACCGTGCAGGCCGAGACAAAAGAGGGGACATCCACTCTTATGGTGGGCCACCAAAACCTTCAACGTATAAATGCCAGGGTCCGGCGAGAGCCGGGCTGGCAGGTCAGTCTTGATGAATGGCCCCATTCCAGGAATTGGGATTGGACAGGGTCAGGCACGAACAGGGCTCAACTGTTGTGCGTTACGCACATCCTCTTCAATACCCCAGACCAAGGACGTAGCCAGACAAGAGACCGGGAGAATGTGCTCATTACCTTGGGCAGCAGCAGGACTGAACACACGGGAGAGGGCGTCCGGTTTAGTGTTCTTAGAGCCAGGTCGATAAGACAGGGTGAAATCAAAGCGAGTAAAAAACAGAGCCCACCTGGCTTGTCGGGCATTGAGCCTCCTGGCTGAGCGTAGATACTCCAGGTTCTTGTGGTCTGTCCACACAAGAAATGGCTGTTCCGCCCCCTCCAGCCAATGTCCCCACTCCTCCAATGCAGTCTTGACCGCCAGCAATTCCCTGTTGCCGACGTCGTAGTTAACTTCAGCAGGTGTCAGACGACGGGAGAGGAATGCACAGGGGTGCAGCTTCTGGTCGCTGTCTGACCTTTGTGACAACACGGCCACCACGCCGATATTGGAGGCGTCCACCTCCACCACAAACTGCCGGGCCGGATCTGGGTGAATCAAAATGGGGGCTGAAGTGAAGCGCTGTTTGAGGGCAGCGAAGGCCTGGGCTGCTTTGTGGGACCATACAAAGCTCACTTTAGTCGAGGTTAAGGCAGTGAGTGGGGCTGCCAAAATACTGTAATTACGAATGAATCGCCGATATAAATTGGCAAACCCCAGGAAGCGTTGCAGATCCAGGCGTGAAGAGGGCTGTGGCCAATCAGTGACGGCTTGGACCTTGCCTGGATCCATTCGGATGCTACCAGCAGCCACTATGTAACCCAGGAAAGGAATGACAGAGCAATGGAACTCACACTTTTCTGCTTTTACAAACAGTTGGTTCTCTAATAATCGCCGGAGGACCTGTCGTGCATGTACCATGTGTTCCTGGGCTGAGTGGGAAAAAATCAAGATATCGTCCAGATACACAAAAACAAAACGATTAATCATGTCCCGGAGTACGTCGTTTACCAGAGCCTGGAAGACAGCGGGAGCGTTAGTCAACCCAAATGGCATCACCAGGTATTCATAGTGTCCACTAGCAGTGTTAAACGCAGTCTTCCATTCATCCTCTTCTCGTATCCGTACCAGGTGGTAGGCGTTTCGGAGATCCAGTTTCGAGAAGATCGTGGCTCCTTGGAGCAGCTCAAAGGCGGAGGCAAGCAGTGGAAGTGGATAACGTTTTTTCACCGTAATGTCATTCAGGCCCCGGTAATCAATGCATGGGCGTAGAGTCTTATCCTTCTTGGCCACGAAGAAAAACCCAGCCCCAGCAGAAGAGGATGATGGTCGAATAATCCCAGCCCTGAGGGAGGTCTCCACATAATCCGCCATGGCCTTAGTTTCCGGACCGGACAGGGAGTACAGACGTCCACGGGGGGGTGATGTGCCTGGATGGAGGTCTATGGCACAGTCGTATGGCCGATGAGGTGGTAAAGAGGTAGCCCGAGACTTATTGAAGACCTCCCTTAGATCCCAGTATTCGGAAGGAACAGATGACACATCGATGTTCTCTGTGGAATGTGGAACCTGTCTGTTCAGAACATGCGGTGCAGCCTTCAGTTAATAACAGAACCAGTAATCCAGTCGATGTGAGGGTTGTGTTTGACAAGCCAAGAATGGCCTAACACAATCGGAGTGTTAGGAGAATGTAAGGGCAGGAACTGGATCTCCTCCCTGTGGTTACCAGACAGGATCAGAGTGACGGGCACCGATATCTGAGACACCCGCCCAATAGAACGACCGTCCAGGGCTGTGGCCTCGATGGGTGTGCTTAAAGGGCGCGAAGGAATGCCTAACTTAACCAGAAGTTAATTATCAATAAAGCAATCGTCAGCCCCTGAATCCATAAGGACATTTACTCTCAGGGTTTGGGAACCCCAAATAATAGTGGCAGGAAAAGGAAAACGAACCGGGGATACACACAGGGTTTTAGTTTGACTCACCCGTATTCCTGCAGTTACGGATGAGCCCGCCCTTTTAAAGGACAGCCGGCTGCATAATGTCCTTTCTCTCCAAAGTAGAGGCAGCTGCGACTGTCTATCCTGCGTCGACGTTCCTCGGGCGTCAGCTGTGCCCTTCCTATTTGCATGAGTTCAGACGTAAGGTTCTCGGAAGAATTCGGGTGGTCCCGTCAGTACCCGATCCGCCGAAATGCGGAAGTGCCTGAGCAGGACGACGATTTTCTCTCTCCCGATTTCGTTACTGAAGTCTACTGCCTATACGCATGGCAATGGAGATGAGACTGTCTAAACTGGGAGGCACCTCTCGGGCGGCGAGTTCATCTTTAATGGAATCACATAATCCATCGTAAAATGTGTCGAGCAGAGCCTCGGAATTCCATGAGCACTCCGCTGCCAGGGTACGGAATTTAATGGAGTAATCCGACACGCTGCTAGTACCCTGTTTTAGACGTAACAGCTGACGTGCCGCTTCTCTGCCGGACAATGGAGCATCGAATACCTTCTTTACTTCCGCAGTGAACGCTGCCAGGCTGTAACAGACGGGAAGTTGCTGGTCCCAGATCGGCGTAGCCCAGGCCAGGGCTCACCCCGTCATCATGGTTATCATATAGGCGACCCGTGACTTCTCTGTGGGAAAGGAGGATGGCTGCAGTTTCGAAGATACGCGAGCATTGGGACAAAAACGGACCACAATAACTCAAATCACCAGAGAACCGTTCGGGAGCAGGTAAGTGCGGCTCTCTTAGGGATACCGGGGAAGGTGGTGGGTTGCTAGGTATAGGTGGGACAGGAGACAGGGGGGAAGCGCTCTGTGCCGGTAGTGCCAATGTTGGAGCAGGCATTCGGTGGCTCGCTGCTGGTTATCTCTCTGCTCACGGAGTTCCTCTGCTATTGAACGTAGCACCTCCTCGTGTCGACCCACAACAACCCCCTGACGGGCTATTGCGTTCTGTAGATGTTCCAAACCCGCTGGGTCCGTCATGGCCAGATCGATCTGACAGAACGACAGATATACGGGACACAAAAGCGGACACGGAGGCAGAGATATAATTGACTGTTTAATAGAGTATATGGGGCAAGACAGGCTCGTAGTAAATGACAGGCAATGTTCGTAACAGGGGATCTGAATAGTAGTCGTCCAATAAGGGGAGTCAGGCTCGTAGTCGTAATTCAGGCAGCGTCGGTACCGGGAATCAGAAGGATGGCAGTGCAGAGGAGTAGACAGGCTCGTAATCTGTAACACAGGCAGAGTTCGTTTAGCAGGAGATCAGAATGTCGAAGGCACATGAGGGGATAGACAGGAACGTAATCCAACAGACAGGTAGAGGTCCAAATACCGGGAAACAGACTGGCAGAGTTAGAATACGAGAGAGTGCTGGAACGACTGACTAGGCAAGACGATCTGGCAAAACCCCAACAGAACCCAAGGGACTAAATACCCAAACTGATTAATGATGGTGATAGGGTGCACCTGGTGTGGGGAGGAGTCAAACACAGACAGGTGAACATATCAGGACATGACACTGCCGTAAAAACTCGTTACTATGGTTACACCCGCCAGCCAGCTAGCTGCTGCAAAATGAGACTGCCATAAAAACTCGTTACTATGGTTACACCCGCCAGCTAGCTGCTGCAAATGAGAATGTGGGCGTAAACTAACGGGCCGACTTGGATTTGAACTAGGATTGATTACCCAAAAGAGAAGAAGAAGAACTAGGGTTGATTACCCAAAAGAGAAGAAGAAGAACTAGGAGTGATTACCCAAAAGAGAAGAAGAAGAACTAGGATTGATTACCCAAAAGAGAAGAAGAAGAACTAGGTTCATTACCCAAAAGAGAAGAAGAAGAACTAGGATGTACATGTTTCATTGCAAGGTAATTAAAGTGCTGTATCCAGTGCTCATTCTTTGTAGTTCACATCTCACACCCTTTGAATGTTATCCACGTTTCAATGTGTTTATTGTGTATCGTTGCAGCCGAACAGAGACAGTGAGGCGAGCTAAAGTTAGCGGAGCTAACCAGCCAGTTAAGTCAGCTAACAGCATGGAACAATTGGATGATGTCGCAGTGTCGATTTTAAGGGGTAATGTATGCAAATATTATTCTTTATCATATATGAACGTACGATTGCAGAGGCCTAATTGAAGCCAAAAAAATAATAAGAAAGAAGCTAATTGCTTCCTGGCGCTGCTCCACATATGTGACCCTCTACAGCAGCACTGTGGGCCTCAAACTCTTTCTCCCATTTGTCACATCACGCCTTCTGTCACCTGTTGTGTGAAGTGTTATGTGGTCGGAACTGAATTGTCACATCACACCTTCTGTCACCTGTTGTGTGAAGTGTTATGTGGTCGGAACTGAATTGTCACATCACACCTTCTGTCACCTGTTGTGTGAAGTGTTATGTGGTCGGAACTGAATTGTCACATCACACCTTCTGTCACCTGTTGTGTGAAGTGTTATGTGGTCGGAACTGATTTGTCACATCATGCCTTCTGTCACCTGTTGTGTGAAGTGTTATGTGGTCGGAACTGAAATGCGCTTTGGGGATAATGTTGTATGTTGTGTTCAGACCAAAAACAAAGTGAATTTTCGCCTCCCATTACTCACGCCATTTTGTTCCCGCTAAATTCATAAACTGTGAAGACTAGTCAACTAATGGTGACAAATGACAATTTTTGGTCACTAGAAAAATTCTTAGTTGGTGACAACCAGAGGTGGGTAGTAACGAAGTACATTTACTTAACGAAGTACAGAGGTGGGTAGTAACGAAGTACATTTACTTAACGAAGTACAGAGGTGGGTAGTAACGAAGTACATTTACTTAACAAAGTACAGAGGTGGGTAGTAACGAAGTACATTTACTTAACGAAGTACAGAGGTGGGTAGTAACGAAGTACATTTACTTAACGAAGTACAGAGGTGGGTAGTAATGAAGTACATTTACTTAACGAAGTACAGAGGTGGGTAGTAACGAAGTACATTTACTTAACGGAGTACAGAGGTGGGTAGTAACGAAGTACATTTACTTAATGAAGTACAGAGGTGGGTAGTAACGAAGTACATTTACTTAACGAAGTACAGAGGTGGGTAGTAATGAAGTACATTTACTTAACGAAGTACAGAGGTGGGTAGTAACGAAGTACATTTACTTTGTTACATTACGAGTATTTTCTTTTGAAAAATTGTACTTTTAAGAGTAGATTTAAATGTGGGTACTTTTACTTTAACTCGAGTACATGTCTAATGAAAAACTGTATTATTGGGCGACGTTCCTCTCGTTACTTTATTTTAATGCAATACATATACAATAATGTATACATTAAATAAGCTACCATTGTCCACAGTTTATGAACACCTGCCATCCCGTGGTAGTTTGTGTGTATTGCAGTGAGGTGGGAACTCCACTTGAAAACGAATGCCTTTGCCTGCCTTAGACACAGTTAACCAGTTTAAACATGCTTGCAGAAATATAAATTTGATTACATTTTGGAGAACAGACAGAAGAAGATCCGTCAATGTGCATTTGATCGTTGTTTGTGTTCAGATGTTCAGTAGCGGTCATGTGAAGAGTTTGAACTATTTCTTCTCTGTGTCAATGGTTCCCTTTACATGCCTTTGAATGCAAAACTCTGCAGATTCACTTTATTTCCACATTGTCTAATAATCCAAATGTAGTTGTATAAGTTACTATTATACAAACCAAAGGACAGGCAATGATTTTCGGGCTACAGATGGCAGAAATAATGCTTGTCTCTTCTAATTATGATAATAATAGTAATTTAAATTATAAAATATCTAAATATAATTGTATATATATATATATATATAGGCCTATATGATCTGAAGTAACTAGCTACTTGAGTAGTTTTTTCATTGGATACGTTTTACTCTTACTCAAGTAACTATTAAGATTATTACTTTTACTTTGAGTAAATATTTCTATAAGTACTTGTACTTATACTTGAGTACAGTTTTTGGATACTCTACCCACCTCTGGTGGCAGCTCTAGTTATACTAGTAACGTCTATATGACATACAACAGCAGCCAATGAGGTATCTACATTTCTATACTAAGCTGGTTAGCACTAGCTACCTAATTTGAATGAAGTGTCAACTTCTAATAGTCTCATGCAGTTTAATTTCTAGGGCACTGTTTCATCTTGCAATGTTTGTCTTCCAATGTTTTCATAGCTGCAAACATCACAGAGACAATGATGAGCACCCTGTCTCGTGAAGACTTGCAGGATCTTTTCCCAGGCCCGGAGAACTTTATACGGAGAAAAGCGGTCTGGGGTGCCTGTCATGGTGCGTCGGAGGAGGTCAGTTTCTCAGTTAAGTGGCCTAAACTAACCACCTATTTAAGTTGGCAGCAGCACATTGAGCTAACAGCACAGTGTTTTTGGAACAGGCATGGTAGTCTACATGTGTTCAATTCAGTTTAGATTCATTGATAGGTGTTCATTTAGTTGATGCAAGCGATTTCACCCCTAAAATGGAACATTGCTTATTTATACGTGTGCAGAGCTGTCAATGCTACATTGCATGTTGTGTTGTCACAAAAAACACAAATGTTACTTTTTGCAGTAGTTCATTATGTTTTATTTTACAGGAGTCTGGCCAAGAACACTCAGAATGATCGGACACTTCCTGCTTTAATACATCAGCCATGCGACAGACATCCACTCCTGTGAAAGCAAGTCCTGCAAAGTACACAACCCCTGAAAAGTTTGTGAAGTTATCCTTTCCAGAATATGTATTGCACACCGACACAGAACTTGAGCAAGTCCGACAACAGTACTTTGAGTTGTCGAAGAGAGGCGAACAGCGCAACTGCCAGATGTCAAAGGAGCTCAGATGCCGACTCATTCAAAACACCATGACCAGTATGATTGTAATCCTGAGGGCAAAGGGGGATGGAGAATCACACAGATACCCATCAAAGCCAGAAATTACAGCAATGGCAAAGAGACTAGTACTGTACTACCCCATGCTGCAGGACCAAGGCCTCCATACATGGGTAAGTGAAATGCACCCATTTTGATGACGGTTTCATGTTGGACATTTGTAGCGATTTGAAAAATTGATTGAATGTCTTGTGCAGGTCACTGTGTACAGACAGCTTTACAAAAGATTGCAAAATGTGAGATCCCCCCAAAAAGATCTCCAGATGGGAGACATTCAAAGAGGTGACCTGTAACTAATGATTATTTTCATCAAAGATTCATCTGTTAATCATTTTCAAGGTTAATTGATCAGTTGTCTGGTCAATATAAAGTCCAAGTTGATGTCCTCAAAAGTCTTGTTTGATCCATAACCTAAAGCTGATCATTTCACTGTCATAGAGAACTAAAGAAGATAGAATATATTCACATTTGAGAAGCTTAAATCATATTTGGACATAAAAAAAACAAAAATGACTCCAAATGATCAATCATGTCAATGTCCTGGGTGATCTGTCTCTAGTGTTTCCTCACTTCCTGTTTTTAATGAGTGCTGTTATTTTAGTGTTTGACTACAAAGTAATTGCTTTTGATGTGTGTGGGGATATTGCTTTTTATTACGAAGCACTTTGTTACATTTTGTTTGTATGAAAAGTGCTATACAAATAAAGTCTGATGGATTGATTGATTTAGTAGTTGACAACTAATTGATTAAGTGACTAATCTTTGCAGCTCTACAAAGAGGCGCTGTCTTGATCAGTCAACAGACACGGATGAAATGGGTTCAAGTGACTCAACAATCATTCTAGATGGGTCAACAGAAGGAAGTGGCAGCCCAGGCTCAGACAGTAAAGAAAGTGACTTAGAAGGTGAGTTTCAACTTTTCATTTACATATTTGCCCTTGTGAGGTATTTATATTTTAGATAAACTAATAAACCCACTTTATTGGTCAAGATGACAGTCCTGACATGACAGAAGTAAAAGACATCAGAGGATAGGTATTTACACTACATGTGTACTGTTTTATTATCAATTTATTAACATTATTGTAGAAATTAAGTTTTAACAGAAATCTGGTATTAATAAAAAGCTGGTATTGTATCATTTTGAACAGCTGGGTACAGCAGTACCTTTTAGTATCAGTCTACTGTGCAACATTACTTTCTACAACCTCTCCAGCAGAGCAAATAATGTTATGTATTTAAAACCCATGTGTCTCATTAGTGGCATTTTGCTCTTTTTAATTGAATGTAATTTTTGGTTCCAAAATACCGAAATGATCCTTAAAGTACTTTATCCTATCAGAAATATGTGTGTGTGTTATGTTTTGAAGGAAAAAGAAGATCCCAAAGCCTACCTGAAGAAGCACCCTCTGCCCTGTCCAGTCCTGATGGTGAGTTTGTCCAACTGCCTCATGACTGTGTGTAGTGGGGGGGTGCGCATCTTTGTAGGGGTGTACTTGTGTGCCTACATGCAATTGTATGTGATTGCATGACCATATGAGTTTCGAGCAAATAGTTCTCATGCATTATTATACAATTTTATTTTTATTTTTATGGCATTTAAATGGTTAAATGAATAGGTATTTGGTAGTTAGGATCAGGGCTGATATTTGTTAAAATATTTAATTCCATGAAAGTTTAATATTAATGTATGATTTTTATGTCAGTTTTGAAATATTTTTTTCATGCAACAACATGAGGCATATTAATGATGTATTTTTGTGTCTTCCAGCTAACAAGTCTGCAGATGTTGACAGTCCAGACACCAGTCCAGCAACCTTGGCCAAGCATTACAAGACCCTACAATCTTTGTATAAAAGAAAACATCCAAACCACCAGGATGTCTCTCATCTCTTGGATTTGGAATTTGTAGCCAGAAGAGCATTCATTGATTCAAATACCGTTCGCGAGGAGGACAGACACGAGAAGATTCTAGATGCATATCCTTGTTTCAAGGACGTTGGACATGTAAGTCACTATTGACTGCATGATTTAAACCATGGTATCACACACAATGTTTAAAATACCAATTATATTCAAATGTCTGTATTGGTATATTTGATATTTCATAGGTGATGGAGGAGCTTAAACACATTTTGGATGCGGATAATACCAACTTCATCAATGAACTAAAGGGAAGATGGCATGACTTCTGCCAGAAGGTGCAGTTTTTTGGTGTATGGAAAAAGGTGCTGAAACCATTCCCAATGGGACAAAGGTAGGGAATGCTGTTTTCCTGTTATTAGTGAATAGGGTTGAGGGTGGACCTTCAGGCATGTTAATTGTCAAGTACATGAGCTAGTGTTTTGTTGTCCTTCTTTTTCGTCTATGATGGCTGTCCCATTATTTGCTGATTTCTTTTTTTTTTAAGCATTGTGTCTGTTGTATACCTTTTATCAGATTTGACCTTGTGTAAGTAATGAATCATTTCCTGTACAGCTGAACAGGCTCTTGAGATCCTACGTGTGCTGCCATCACTGTTCCCCTCCACCTCTGCTCCTCCAAAGAGGGTACGAGATGCGAGTGAGGCTCTGGTGCATGTCCTCGAGGTGAGCTGTGTAAAATGTTGCAGGATCGTTTTGACTGCAGTATCGGGAAAAAATATAACTGAAGGTGCTGCCCCTGACGACTCCCAATGTATTTCCTATTCACATACTGTATGTTCTAAGCCTTCAAAGACACCTAAACATTTGTTTTAAGAAAGAGGATTTTCACTGGGTAGATTTCTTGGCTGTGTCACAGTATGTAGAAAAATGGGTGCATTACATGGTAGCAGGTTTTATCACCCGAATGATAACCAAGCAAGACTAGCCAAGCCTTGGTTTTTACTTCTTTTGGAAGGCTAGACGTGTGTAAACAGTAAATGCATTGGGGATAGTTAAAAACAGCACTTTCAGATGGAGCTTTCTCAGTACTGTAACTTCTGTCAGAATGTTGCTTTAAGTTATGTGTTTGTAAACAACCCTATACCCTAGGTTCCAAATGACCAAAATGCATTATCCTGACAGAAGGATGTCTGTGTTATGTGTTACAGGAAGGAGAAGACCCCGATTCCTACTTGAAGAAACGCCCTCTCTCCTGCCCAGTCCTGATTGTCGGTCCGTCCAACTTCCTCCTAGCGGTAGGAGATGTGGCAATAACCACCTTTCCAAAAGACAAGCTTACCGAGAGTGCTTTATACCTTATGGCCTACTATTATACCCTACACCTGACTTATCCAAAGTGTGTAGCCACTCTGCTTTCAGTCATACAGACGGAGGTCCTCTTAGACACAATGTATGAGAGAGATCTCACATCGTCTTACAAGAAGAGCATGGCCGAGTGGAAAGCTTTTATTGGCCAATAAAACCAGTGGTCAGATATGTTGTTAGGATAGCACTTCCTCTCTCCCTCCAAGGGTTCTACAGTCCATGTTCATTGCTATTGATTCTTGGTCTGAATTTGGCTAAGTTAGCCCAGTGTTAATTTGGGCTGCACGACAATATTAGCCAACATGCCGTTATCCTGTGATGTTATATTGTGTGTGTGTTGTTTGCACAATTCAGTGCAGATTCTGCTTAGTTTGAAGTTTATTTTAACTTTTCAGTAAATATAGAGTTTAAATAACTAATTGTCTGTTCAGCAGATGCAGTCACTAATTTAGGCTCATCTACTGTGAAAGAGTAAACTGACTAAGCAGTTAAGTTGGGATAAAAGTGAACATAGTGGTATCGGTTATTGTCCAGTTGTCACGATTGGGTGCATTGAGAGACCAAGGCGCAGCGCAGGGATAGTAGTTCGACATTGTTTTATTATTTATACTATGTAATATAAAAATACTATGTATATAGTAAAATAAAATGACGAACTATTACAACAACACAAAACACGAATAGACTACCGTCACGTTCATAAAACACACTAATGGACGGACGTAAAGAAAACACACTTACTTCACCGTGACTGCGACATACATCGATATCGATAACAACCCACACCAAAGTGAAGGACAGACTCAACATATATGGTATCCCTAATTAGAGACAATGGTTAGCAGCTGCCTCTAATTAAGGATCCACCCAAAACCCACAAAGAAACAGAAAAGAACGACACTGTCAGACTCTGACCACAACTACATAGAGAAGCCTATTTGCTTCTCTATGGCCAGAGCCTGACAGTACCCCCCCCCCCCCAAGGCGCGGACTCCCGGACGCAAAAAAAAAACACCCAAACACAAGGGGGAGGGTTACTAGGGAGGGAAAACTAGTCCTTTGGGGGCGGCTCTGGCTCCGGCGATGTGGACAGTTTTTTCCCATGGCCCCTCCTTATAGCTGGGCCCGGACTGGATACCGGTGGGGCCAACGGCTCCGGCCATGGAGCGGGGAAAACGCCCGGGCCCGGACTGGGCACCGGTGGGGCACACAGCTCCGGCCATGGAGCGGGGAAAACAACCGGGCCCGGACTGGGCACCGGTGGGGTAAACTGCTCCCGCCATGGAGCTGGGAAAACAGCCGGACCCGGACTGGGCACCGGTGGGTAGGACTCCTCAGGCTGTGAAGCGGAGCAGACGGCTGGACCCGGATTGGGTACCGGTGGAGCGGACTGCTCTGGCACTGAGGCGGAGCAGACAGGTTGGACCCGGATTGGGTACCGGTGGAGCGGACTGCTCTGGCACTGAGGCGGAGCAGACGGCTGGACCCGGATTGGGTACCGGTGGAGCGGACTGCTCTGGCACTGAGGCGGAGCAGACGGCTGGACCCGGACTGGGTACCGGTGGAGCGGACTGCTCTGGCACTGAGGCGGAGCAGACGGCTGGACCCGGACTGGGTACCGGTGGAGCGGACTGCTCTGGCACTGAGGCGGAGCAGGAGGCTGGACCCGGACTGGGTACCGGTGGAGCGGACTGCTCTGGCACTGAGGCGGAGCAGGAGGCTGGACCCGGACTGGGTACCGGTGGAGCGGACTGCTCTGGCACTGAGGCGGAGCAGGCGGCTGGACCCGGACTGGGTACCGGTGGAGCGGACTGCTCTGGCACTGAGGCGGAGCAGGCGGCTGGACCCGGACTGGGTACCGGTGGAGCGGACTGCTCTGGCACTGCGGCGGAGCAGACGGCTGGACCCGGATTGGGCACCGGTGGAGCGGACTGCTCAGGCACTGAGGCGGAGCAGGCGGCTGGACCCGGACTGGGTACCGGTGGAGCGGACTGCTCTGGCACTGAGGCGGAGCAGGCGTATGGACCCGGACTGGGTACCGGTGGAGCAGACTGCTCTGGCACTGAGGCGGAGCAGACGGCTGGACCAGGATCGGGCACCGGTGGAGCAGACTGCTCAGGCACTGAGGCGGAGCAGACGGCTGGAGGGTTCGGGGGCGCTGACCTTCGCTGGAGGTGGCGGGACGCTGACCTTCGCTGGAGGTGGCGGGATGCTGACCTTCGCTGGAGGCTCAGGGCTGCTGACCTTCGCTGGAGGCTGAGGGCTGCTGACCTTCGCTGGAGGCTCAGGGCTGCTGACCTTCGCTGGAGGTGGCGGGACGCTGACCTTCGCTGGAGGTGGCGGGACGCTGACCTTCGCTGGAGGTGGCGGGACGCTGACCTTCGCTGGAGGTGGCGGGACGCTGACCTTCGCTGGAGGTGGAGGGACGCTGACCTTCGCTGGAGGTGGAGGGACGCTGACCTTCGCTGGAGGTGTTCGTCTGTCCATTAGCCTCAGCACTAGTACCCGTCGGCGCTCAAAGTCCCTCTCCTCCTCTATCTCCCGGAGGAGTGGGTCCTTTTGAGCCTCCAGCGGAAGCGCAACCCAGGCTCTCCACCACCTCGTCTGCTCCTCCTCCGGGTACTTATTGAACCCCTCGGGCTTCTCCCGATCCTGATCTGTGGGCAGACGAAGTGGTGGGCGATTCCCCGTCTTCAGCCTCTCCTCCTCCATTGCTTCATGAACCTACCCCTGTCCTCAGGCTTCACCCTAGGCCACGTGGGAATAGGTACTGGCGCGCACTCCCCTCTCTCCCCAGTCGCGCTGCTTGGTCTCGCAGTGGTGGGTTGTTCTGTCACGATTGGGTGCATTGAGAGACCAAGGCGCAGCTCAGGGATAGTAGTTCGACATTGTTTTATTATTTATACTATGTAATATAAAAATACTATGTATATAGTAAAATAAAATGACGAACTATTACAACAACACAAAACATGAATAGACTACCGTCACGTTCATAAAACACACTAATGGACGGACGTAAAGAAAACACACTTACTTCACCGTGACTGCGACATACATCGATATCGATAACAACCCACACCAAAGTGAAGGACAGACTCAACATATATGGGATCCCTAATTAGAGACAATGGTTAGCAGCTGCCTCTAATTAGGGATCCACCCAAAACCCACAAAGACACAGAAAAGAACGACACTGTCAGACTCTGACCATAACTACATAGAGAAGCCTATTTGCTTCTCTATGGCCAGAGCCTGACACCAGTTGAGTTGTAAAATATTAACATATTGGATATCGGCAAAAAGTCTAGTATGGTGCATCTTTAAGGATGACGTTACAATGGTTAATGGTGTATTGAGGGACTAGTTGTTCATGTTAAGCTCAGAACCTTTCATTTGAATGTTACAATATTAAGCATTTGTATTAAGAATGAATATCACAGGTGGAGCAGTTTTAGTGTGTCTAGTGTGTCTAGATGCTGTGAGTGTGCCTGTGCAAAGCACAGATTTTGTACGTGTATTGAGGGGCACATTGGTCAGATGTTTGGACCTGACCTTAACTCACTCACATATTTGGCATGTTCTGCTATGTTTTCATATTGCAGTTCCATAAATACTGTGAGCCAAAATGTTGAGAAAAATAAAGCTGTTTCCCTTTTATGGACTTTTTGCTGTTTAAATAAAAAAGTAGGTTAAATGCAAGTCTAGTTTTCATTTTTTCTGTCTTATAAGTAGTAGTTAACGTCTTGAATCTAGTAGGTAAATGTCTTGAATCTAGAACAGTATTACTTTTGTAGAGCCTACAATAAGGTAAATACACTTGAGATGATGACAGGATGGTAAATTATGGCTTATTATGGCAAAAGAGCACTGCCTAATACGAGTCAGGAATGCTAACTTCAAGACATTTTGTCTCAAAATGCCAGTTTCCAATCTTATTTCAAGTTGGTGGTGACTTAAATCTAGAACAGTGTAACAATTATAGAACTAAACATTTTTTCAATACACTTGAAACAAACAGGATGACAAAAAAAAGGTGCTACTTTTGAGGGGAAATACTATTTTTGAGCATGACAAGCTTATTATGAGACACAAAACATCACAATACTAGTAAAATATAGATAACAATTATTTTTCCCAGCTAATTTCAAGATCACTCATATCTTGTAAGGCTTAAATATAATGTCTTATTTTAAGAAATCTTACCAAGAGAATTTTCACTTGTTCCATTGGCAGATTTTTTTGCTTATTACAAGCAAAAATATATTGTATTTTTTTTTGCTTATTTTTGGAGTGGCCTTTTTTCCAGTGCAGCTTAAAAGTATGTGTTGCTATGGTGATTTTATGAAGTAAACAAACAACAACCGGTAGAAAACAACGTTATCGGTCTAAGTCACTGCATCTCAGTGCTGGAGGCGTCACTACAGACCCTGGTTTGATCCCGGGCTGTAACACTTTACATGTCGCGTTTATATTATTTTTATAGATGGGGAGGTTACTAAAAGCATAGAGGAAGAAGAACATATCAAGATGGAGTCTATAGGTCAGCCCAGAGGAATCCCTAATACATTTAAAGCTAGAAGTGAAATCTCAGCTGGTTTTAATTCAATTCTTGGTTGGATATTGCTTAATAAAAACATGTAACAACGATTGATAGACACAAGTGATGGTGCTACTGACCTTCTGAACTAATATCCAGTTCATTTCTATCTTAGGGAAGATGATGCAAAGCTGACTATGTCCTGAGATGTCAAATGGGGGACAAGTTGTGAGAGTGAATTATGTGTGTTTGGAATTCATATTATAGATATCGAATTGTTTATTATTATGATAATATTGTGGCATAGTAACACTGCATGTTATTGAATAACTACACTGATGACTGCTACTAGTGATAGCACTGAAAAGTTGTCAGATTCCTCCTGAATATTTGACTTGCTTTATGTGTCTGTAACTTAGGGGTGTCATGTTACAGTTATCTAAGGATAATGCCCTTATCTTTATAGCAGGTTTTAGAGCTTACACTAAAATAGTTGCAGGAGATGGTGAGTAAAGAACCATGTTTTGGGGTTTTGTATTCAGGATGTGGTTATAATGGTTTTATACACACTGTTGATTTCTTCTGATGTTATAAGGGTTTTATACACACTGTTGATTTCTTCTGATGTTATAAGGGTTTTATTACACTGTTGATTTCTTCTGATGTTATAAGGGTTTTATTACACTGTTGATTTCTTCTGATGTTATAAGGGTTTTATTACACTGTTGATTTCTTCTGATGTTATAAGGGTTTTATTACACTGTTGATTTCTTCTGATGTTATAAGGGTTTTATACACACTGTTGATTTCTTCTGATGTTATAAGTAACTAAATAATAATGGTTAAATTAAGTCAGGTCTTCCCATTGTAATATTTCAGTAGAACATTTGTATGAAAAAGTTTGGTTACCCCTGACAATTTCCATGATTTCCATTTATAAATAATTGGGTGTTTGGATCAGCAATTTCATTTTGATCTATCAAATAACTGATGGACACAGTAATATTTTATTTCAGTAGTGAAATGAAGTTTATTGGATTAACAGAAAATGTGCAATATGCATCAAAACGAAATAAGACAGGTGCATAAATTTGGACACCCCAACAGAAAAATCACATTAATATTTAGTAGAGCCTCCTTTTGCTAAAATAACAGCCTCTAGACCAGTGCTTCTCAATCTTTTTTCAATAACGTACCCCCTATCAAATGTTTTCTCAGCCAAGTACCCCCTGACCGGCCCCAATCATTTGAGATAGAAATAAAAGCTATGACTACGATATAGTGATGTGCCATCATTATGAGATTTATTAAACATTGTAAATGAAAAACATTTGCAATAATAAACATTTGCAATAATAAACAATGTATAATTACCGATCATGCAGTTTAAGTGCCCCATGACTGGCCCCAAACATGTTTGATAAAAGAAACCTATATAAATAATATATATACAGTGTGTATATACAGCGGGTGAAATAAGTATTGAACACGTCACCATTTTTCTCAGTAAATATATTTCCAAAGGTGCTATTGACATGAAACTTTCACCAGATGTTGGTAACAACCCAAGTAATCCATACATACAAAGACACCAAAACAAATAAGTTCAGAAATTAAGTTATGTGTAATAATGTGAAATGACACAGGGAAAAAGTATTGAACACATGAAGAAAGGGAGGTTCAAAAAGGCATGGAAAGCCAAGACAACAGCTGAAAACTATCAGTAATTAAAAAGCAATCCAGCCCCCTGTCAGTGCAAATTAATATCAGCTGGTTCAGTCCCAACTGATGGCCTACAAAAAGGTCTCATTGCCAAGGTGTCACACAAGACACATCTCATGATGGGTAAAAGCAAAGAGCTGTCTCAAGTCATTCGCAACCTAATTGTTGAAAAACATAATGATGGCATTGGTTATAGGCGCATTTCTAAGCTTCTGAATGTTCCTGTGAGCACTGTTGGGGCCATAATACGGAAGTGGAAAGACGATCATTTCACCATAAATTTGCCTCGACCAGGTGCTCCTCGCAAGATTTCTGACAGAGGAGTGAAAAGAATAATCAGAAGAGTTGTCCAAGAGCCAAGAACCACTTGTGGAGAGCTTCAAAAAGACCTGCAACTAGCAGGTACTGTTGTCTCAAAGAAAACATTAAGTAATGCACTCCACCGCCATGGCCTGTATGCACGCTCACCACGCAAGACTCCATTGCTGAAAAAAAAGCATGTTGAAGCTTGTTTAAAGTTTTCTGCACAACATTTGGAAAAGCCAGTGAAATACTGGGAGAATATAGTGTGGTCAGATGAGAGCAAAATTGAACTGTTTGGATGTCATAATACACACCATGTTTGGAGGAGAAATGGCACTGCACATCACCCTAAAAACACCATACCAACAGTGAAGTTTGGAGGTGGGAACATCATGGTGTGGGGCTGCTTTTCAGCAAATGGTACTGGCAAACTTCACATAATTGAAGGAAGGATGAATGGGCAAATTTACGAGGAGCACCTGGTCGAGGCAAATTTATGGTGAAATGATTGTCTTTCCACTTCCGTATTAGGGCCCCAACAGTGCTCACTGGAACATTCAGAAGCTTAGAAATGCGCCTATAACCAATGCCATCATTATGTTTTGCAACAATTAGGTTGCGAAGGTCTTGAGACAGCTCTTTGCTTTTACCCATCATGAGATGTGTCTTGTGTGACACCTTGGCAATGAGACCTTTTTGTAGGCCATCAGTTGGGACTGAACCAGCTGATATTCATTTGCACTGACAGGGGGCTGGATTGCTTTTTAATTACTGATAGTTTTCAGCTGTTGTCTTGGCTTTCCATGCCTTTTTGAACCTCCCTTTCTTCATGTGTTCAATACTTTTTCCCTGTGTCATTTCACATTATTACACATAACTTAATTTCTGAACGTATTTGTTTTGGTTTCTTTGTATGTATGGATTACTTGGGTTGTTACCAACATCTGGTGAAACTTTCATGTCAATAGCACCTTTGGAAATATATTTACTGAGAAAAATGGTGACGTGTTCAATATTTATTTCACCCGCTGTATATATATATGATGTTTATAATATTTTAGCTCAAAAACACTTGTAATAATAATCAACAAACTAAGTTGCACTTATAATTTAGTGCGAAACATGTGCTTGTGCTTCACTGAGGATCTTGGTCATCCTCGCTGGCAGGGAGAACACAGCAGTGATCAGACTTTTTTCCAGGCCCAGTCTGTTTCTCTGCTTTGTTTTGATCACAGTCATTGCAGAAAATGCTCAGGGTACTCCTTTTTTACACACACCCAAAACTGCGTTAGAGTGGAGTTTTCATATTTTATCCGTAGGCCATAGTCAGATGACACATCCAAGAGTTTTTCCTGGTGACAGAGAGGGAGCTTGTTTCTGCTTTCTTCTGACAAAATAAATGGGTTTCTCACCCAACTGAGCTGTGGAGATTTCTCCTCCATGTCAGGAAAGTAGAACGTGGGTGTCCTTGCCCTGCAGACACACATTCAGCTCATTCAATTTGCTGAATATATCTGCCAGATAGCACAGTTGTGCAAGCCAATCTTTATCTTCAAACAGGGTGGCATATGGAGATCTTTGCTCTGACAAAAAGGTGTGCACCTCCGCCCGTAGTTCCAACAGCCTGTTCAGTATCCTCCCTGGAGATAGCCAGCGCACTTCTGTATGTACCAGCAGTTGTGTGTGTTCAGCTCCCATGTCCTCACAAAGGCGGTGAAACAGTCGTGCATTGAGTGGCCTTGACTTAATTAAGTTAATCACTTTAATGCTGTCATTCAAAACGTCATGCAACACAGGACTTGTATTTGTGGATGCCAGTGCTTCCCTGTGTATGACACAGTGATTCCACTGCACTTCTGGATGTTTATTTCTAATACGCGCCATGAGCCCTTTAACACGGCCTGTGATTGACGCAGCTCCGTCAGTGCAGACACTCTTGCAGTTTCTCCAGTCCAGCTCGTTTTCAATGAAGAAATGATCCACAACATTAAAAAGGTCCTCTCCTGTTGTTTTCCCCTCTAAGCTCTTGCAGAAAAGTACATTTTCATAAATGTCGTCGATATCCACATACCTCACAAAAGCAATGAGCCGTGCCTCGGTCGACTCATCAAGCTGGAGTGAAAATGCTTCGCCAAGTTTTCCCACAACTTGTTCAACAATATCCGCTCCCATTCTTTCTATTCTGCGGGAAACGGTGTCATTAGACAAAGGCACCGTTTTTAATTTATCCGCTGCATTTTTGTCCAGCATTGTCTCAGCGGCTGGGAGTAGCGGCTGGGAACAGCGGCTGGGAGTAACAGGTCCTCAGCGATCGTGAACGGCTTTTTTGCTTTAGCCACGAGCAGTGACACCGCATATGACGCCTGTAGTGCTTTGGCTGATGTTGTGGAGACTTTTCGCATTGTTTCCTGCGATGATCTAAACTCTGGTGGCTTTCCAACATGACACTGATGTTTGGTGCTGAGATGTCTCTGGAGGTGCACCGGTTTCATCGAGCTGTTAACTAGTTTCTCCCCACAGAAAAAACACAATGCCTGGGGAGGGTTGCCGTTTGTTGCCGTGAATCCCATCAAAACATACCCCTCCTGATATTGACGGTATTTTGTTGGTTCCACTTTGGCTTTCTTTTTTTCTTCATCCTCCCCGTTCTCCGCTGTAGTATTGCTACGTTTTAACCAGGATTTCATTTAAATGTCTGTTTGTTTCCAGTAAAGCAACTGGCTTCCCGCTCGGCGTGATTCAAATTCTTCTTCTCTGATTTAGGTAGTTTACAATCACATTTAAAATAGAAATTTATATAAAAATGTGGTTTACATAAACATTTTATTAAACTTATTTTCGTATGATATTTTTAGTAATCATGGATGATTTTGTATATCTTTTAAATTAATTATTAATTATATTATTATTATAATTTTTTTATTATATATTTTTTTATAAATCTCACGTACCCCCTACAGTACCGCAACGTACCCATAGGGGTACGCGTACCCCCATTTGAGAATCACTGCTCTAGACGCTTCCTATAGCCTCTAATGAGTGTCTGGATTCTGGATGAAGGTATTTTGGACCATTCCTCCTTACAAAACATCTCCAGTTCACATAGGTTTGATGGTTGCCGACCATGGACAGCCCACTTCAAATCATCCCACAGATTCTCAATGATATTCAGGTCTGGGGACTGGGATGGCCATTCCAGATCATTGTACTTGTTCCTCTGCATAAATGCCCGGGTAGATTTTGAGCAGTGTTTTGGGTCGTTATCTTGTTGAAATATCCAGCCCCGGCGTAACTTCAACTTTGTGACTGATTCTTCAACATTGTTCCAAAGAATCTGCTGATATTGAGTGGAATCCATGCGACCCTCAACTTTAACAAGATTCCCAGTACCGGCACTGGCCACACAGCCCCACAGCATGATGGAACCCCCACCAAATGTTACTGTGGGTAGCAAGTGTTTTTCTTGGAACGCTGTGTTCTTTTGCCGCCATGCATAACGCCCCTTGTTATCACCAAATAACTCAATCTTTGATTCATCAATCCACAGCACCTTTTTTCCAAAATTAAGCTGGCTTGTCCAAATGTGCGTTTGCATACCTCAAGTGACTCTGTTTGTGGCATGTGTGCAGAAAAGGCTTTTTCCACGTTACTCTCCCGTACAGCTTCTCCTTGTGCAAAGTGCGCTGAATTGTTGAACGATGCACAGTGACACCATCTGCAGCAAGATGATGTTGTAGGTCTTTGGAGGTGGTCTGTGGGCTGTTTTTGACCGTTCTCACCATCCTTCTCCTTTGCCTCTCCGATATTTTACTTGGCCTGCCACTTCTGGCCTTAACAAGAACTGTGCCTGTGGTCTTCCATTTCCTCACTATGTTCCTCACAGTGGACACTGACAGCTTACATCTCTGCGATAGCTTTTTGTAGCCTTCCCCTAAACCATAATGTTGAGCAATCTTTGTTTTCATCTGATTTAAATTCATACAACTTAATATTGCTACACTAAATATCTTTGTCTGGACAATACCCCAGTACTCAGCTTTTATTAGAAAATGAATGGCATGCCACTGTGATCATTTTCTGTGACGACAGAGTCAATTATTATGCAGCCTCAGAGGGGTGCCCAAACTTTTTCATACGACTGTATATGTATATAGTGTTGGGTTTCCAACTATAAATGTCTATTGACAGGCTCTTATCAATTTGGTTCTTTGGGAGTAAGATCAGGTGCAGTCCTGAGAGTTTGTACTATTGCTGGGGTTTCGCCGCTCAGTACCAAAGGGGTGTAGACAACTCAGGACCAAAGGTTTTGAAACGATAGTGGAAGACGGTTAAGAGGTGGTAATCAGCCTATCCGTGAGGGAGGGGCTATGTATGCTATGTGACCACGAATGTGTATAAGAAGCGCAAAGGAGTCTGGGAAGATCAGAAGTCTCTGGAGGCTCCTCTGCTTTTGTTGCTTTCGTAATAAAAGTCTGTTACTTTTCCAAACTTTGAAAGTGCTTTATTTTTAAGAGAAAGAGGGAAGATGTTCTACAACATGGGTTATGAGACAGACAACCCCCGCTACATTGATGTATTGTTTTATGTAGCCTATTATTTAGTCTTTATTCAACCTGCCATCTACCCTCCTGTGGACTGTGGGTTATGAAACAACCCCCGCATCACTAGCTTGATGTTCTGCAGCCTTGTAAAGATAAGGAGGGGATGACTGGGAGGCAGGTTGGAATTTATTGTCATGAATCTTGTTCTGGAGGCAGTTCTGCAAAGTGGTCACTAGCTGGCACAGGCACAAAGTAATACAATCAGATTTTATTCACAACTTTAACCTTCACCACACTGATAATCCTTACCTTCATTTAACACCATAAAACAGTATTATTTTACACTAATGTTTACCATGTAGACAATGTTGACTTTGCAGCTGGCATATGTAGAGTTCTGCCTCCTAGGCAAAATTCATGACAAACGTCAACCTGCGACTGGGAGAGGCAACGTAACATCAATAACACAATAGTTTTCACTATTAACATTTTATTCTGGTTTCAAGTATGTTTTATTATGAAAAGTACAATATATTCATGTACAATGATGGAGCATATGTCCATATATAATGGTACAATGATGGAGCATATGTCCATATATAATGGTACAATGATGGAGCATATGTCCATATATAATGGTACAATGATGGAGCATATGTCCATATATAATGGTACAATTATGGAGCATATGTCCATATATAATGGTACAATTATGGTGCATATGTCCATATATAATGGTACAATGATGGAGCATATGTCCATATATAATGGTACAATGATGGAGCATATGTCCATATATAGTGGTACAATGATGGAGCATATGTCCATATATAATGGTACAATGATGGAGCATATGCCCATATATAATGGTACAATGATGGAGCATATGTCCATATATAATGGTACAATGATGGAGCATATGCCCATATATAATGGTACAATTATGGAGCATATGTCCATATATAATGGTACAATGATGGAGCATATGTCCATATATAATGGTACAATGATGGAGCATATGCCCATATATAATGGTACAATTATGGAGCATATGTCCATATATAATGGTACAATGATGGAGCATATGTCCATATATAATGGTACAATTATGGAGCATATGTCCATATATAATGGTACAATGATGGAGCATATGTCCATATATAATGGTACAATGATGGAGCATATGTCCATATATAATGGTACAATGATGGAGCATATGTCCATATATAATGGTACAATGATGGAGCATATGTCCATATATAATGGTACAATGATGGAGCATATGTCCATATATAATGGTATAATTAGTTTTTCAACATAAAAGACATACAACAAATGATCACATTGGTATTTTAAGGGTGTTATTGTAAGAGTTTAAATGTTTAAACAGAGGATACATCTAAAACAGTATTAAAGAGTGCAGTATGTTCTGAGTATGTTACTTTAACGTCAACTCATAACGTCACTATAACTTCATGGGAGTCTTGTGGAAAGACTGCATGTTGTTTTGGGTGTATTGAGTGACGTCTTCATCAACATTTGCAGAATATTCCTGTAATATTTTCACCTTTTGTCAGATGACAACAGCCTAGTCAAAGTCCTCACTATTATAGGAAGACGTGTGTGTCCAGTGTGTGTGTGTGTATGTGTCTAGTGTGTGTGTGTCTATTGTGTGTGTGTGTGTCCAGTATGTGTGTGTATGTGTCTAGTGTGTATGTGTGTGTGTGTGTGTGTCCAGTGTGTGTGTGTGTGTGTGTTTGTGAATGTCCAGTGTGTGTGTGTGTCTAGTGTGTGTGTTTGTGTCTATTGTGTGTGTGTGTGTGTATCCAGTGTGTGTGTGTGAGTGTGTCCAGTGTGTGTGTGTGTGTGTGTAGTGTGTGTACAGTTGGTGTGTGTGTGTGTGAATGTCCAGTGCGTGTTTGTGTGTGTGTGTGTGTGTGTGTGTGTGTGTGTGTGAATGTCCAGTGTTTGTGTGTGTGTG
>CM042397.1:6671350-6695368 GCA_023634145.1 Thymallus thymallus | reverse complement strand
CAAAAATAAATCACCAGGTGCACACGGAGGTATGGGCTACTATTGGCATTTGTGGCCGAGATGGGGCTTCATGGTCGGACTGGGGGGGGGGCACACATGGGTGTCTGGTTCCCCCCCCACCAAAAAAAAATCACCAGGTGCACACGGAGGTATGGGCTACTATTGGCATATTAGCATAGGTTATGCCAACTGCTAATAGTAATATTATGTCGCTAATGTTAGCTACATGGCAGCTAAACGAGGTAGCAAACATCACGATATAACGCCAAAATATGAACTCACCATAAAAACCTCACAATTCACAACCAACTCCACTTTTAACGACACGACTTCACTGCACCCCGTCTCTGCCCAGCTGTCATGTCCGTGGTGACATGTTATTAGGTTAAGCCAACTGCTAATAGTAATATTATGTCGCTAACGTTAGCTACATTGCAGCCAAAAGAGGTAGCAAAAATCACTATATACTGTAACGCCAAAATAAACTCATCATGAAAACCATGCCTAGCTTACCTTTTGCATGCAGAGGTCAGTATTTGTAAAAATATTCAGATTTCCAACCACTCCGTCTTCTTCTGTCTTCAATCTTCTATCAATTTCCCGCCGTTTTCCTTACATTCGCGGCTGATTGTACAGTGCAGTAATTTCATTGGCCAAAGGTTTCAGATTCCCGCGGTGTGTATTCGATTTCGCGGGAAGTGTATATCCTGACTTCCGGTACAAAAAGGCTCGACGATACACACCTTCACACACTTACCCACTTTTTGCTACCTTACGGGCCACTTTTTAGAGATGGAAAAAAAAGCAATGGTAGCATCAGGGGAAGCTGCTGAGCTTATTTTAATTGAAATCGGATTGGGGCCCACCATTTTGGGCCCCACTCCGATTTTGGACCTCCTTAGGTGGATGTGCTCCCACCGATGGGAACCCACACCGACGTAAATGTTAGTACACACACACACACAACCACACACACCGGACACACACACACACACACACACACACACACACACACACACAACCACACACACTGGACACACACACACACACACACACACACACAACCACACACACTGGACACACACACACACACTAGACACAAACACATACACTAGACACACACACACACACACACACACACAAACTAGACACACACACACTAGAAAGACACACACTCATACACACACACTAGACACACACACACACACTATACACACACATACACACTGGACACACACGCACACACACATACACTGGATATACACACACACTGGACACACACACACACACACTGGACACACACACTGGACACACACACACACACAACCATACACTCTGGACACACTCACACACACACACACACACACACAACCACACACACCGGACACACACACACTAGACACACACACACAGACTAGACACACACACACACACACAGACTAGACACACACACGCACACAAAATAGACACACACACACTAGAAAGACACACACTCATACACACACACTAGACACACTCATACACACACACACTCACGACAAACACTGGATGGACACACACACACACACACACTGGACACACACATAAACACTCACACACTAGACACACGCTGGACATACACATACAACCACACACATTGGAAACACACACACACACTGAACACACACACAATGGATACACTACACACACACACGCTGGACACACACACACACATTGGACACACACATATGCACACGTCTTCCTATAATAGTGAGGACTTTGACACACAACCTTCAAATGAGGACCATCATTTCTGATAGAATTGGGAACAAACAGACACCTCATTCCAGCACTAAGTGGTCCCACAAACACAGATGTCACTTCAAACCTCCAATGAAAAAATAGACATGCAGGGCACCAGTCTAGTGAGGACCAGTGGTTGCTAGGCAGTTTATGGATCACAGGGTCTAGAACAGCTTCTATCCCAGTTCTATCTGCCTGTTAAATCAAGCAACCTAAACTGTTTTCATCATACTTTTACAACATGACTCAACCTTTTTTTATTTTAGGATCTTACCACTTTGCATTTTTTATTGATGATCTTATGATATATTTGACTGTTTGTGTACGTACCACAGGAGGTTGGTGGGACCTTAATTGGGGAGGACAGGCTTGTAATGGCTGGAGAGGAATAAGTGGAATGGTATCAAATACATCAAACACGTGGTTTCCATGGTTTCCATGTGTTTGATGCCATTTCATTGGCTCCGTTCCAGACATTATTATGAGCCGTCCTCCCCTCAGCAGCCTCCTCTGGTATGTACTGTCCTATATGTGAGAGAGCTCCAACAAGGAATTACAATGTATGTATTACTTTCAATACCTGCAAATGGTAAATAAACTACTTGAACCCTTTATGAATGTCTGAAGACGACTAGGCTGTTGCCATCTGACAAAAGGTGAAAATATTACAGGAATATTCTGCAAATGTTGATGAAGACGTCACTCAATACACCCAAAACAACATGCAGTCTTTCCACAAGACTCCCATGAAGTTATAGTGACGTTATGAGTTGACGTTAAAGTAACATACTCAGAACATACTGCACTCTTTAATACTGTTTTAGATGTATCCTCTGTTTAAACATTTAAATTCTTACAATAACACCCTTAAAATACCAATGTGATCATTTGTTGTATGTCTTTTATGTAGAAAAACTAATTGTACCATTATATATGGACATATGCTCCATAATTGTACCATTATATATAGACATATGCTCCATCATTGTACCATTATATATGAACATATACTCCATAATTCTACCATTATATATGGACATATGCTCCATCATTGTACCATTATATATGGACATATGCTCCATCATTGTACCATTATATATGGACATATGCTCCATCATTGTACCATTATATATGGACATATGCTCCATCATTGTACCATTATATATGGACATATGCTCCATCATTGTACATGAATATATTGTACTTTTCATAATAAAACATACTTGAAACTAGAATAAAATGTTAATAGTGAAAACTATTGTGTTATTGATGTTACGTTGCCTCTCCCAGTCGCAGGTTGACGTTTGTCATGAATCTTGTCTAGGAGGCAGAACTGTGCAATTTCCTCTAGATATGCCAGCTGCAAAGTCAACATTGTCTACATGGTAAACATTAGTGTAAAATAATGTGTTTTATGGTGTTAAATGAAGGTAAGGATTATCAGTGTGGTTAAGGTTAAAGTTGTGATTAAAATCTGATTGTATTACTTTGTGCCTGTGCCAGCTAGTGACCACTTTGCAGAACTGCCTCCAAAACAAGATTCATGACAATAAATTCCAACCTGCCTCCCAGTCATTCCCTCCTTATCTTTACAAGGCTGCAGAACGATGCCGGATTCAAAACGTAGAATTTACTGTGAGGAGGCAGAATCATTAGATCATTTATTTTGGTTCTGTCCATATGGAGCAGGTTTTTGGTCACAGGTCCAGGAATGGCTGAAGAACTGCAACATTTACCTGGAGCTAAATCTGCAGATAGCAATACTGGGTGACTTGAAAAGTCATAGTCAATCCATCAATAATATAATAATTATTTTAACTAAAATGTTTATCTTTCATTAACAATCTGTAGAAACTATGAGAATAGAAAGGTTCCTGAACTTTAGTGAAGCATCACAGACACAGTTGAACAATATATGGTGAATATAAATCCAATATGGATGGTGTTAAGAGATAGATGGGAGGAGTTGAATGGAGCTGAAGGGCGGGACTAATAACAACAAGATAACACATGTTAAACATACAGGGTCTGTAGAATGTATATAGGTTCAGGACTATTGGGAAATAGAACAGTTACAAATATATGGCAAATAGAAATCAAACTGGATGGACATTAGAAACAGAGGAAGGCCAGGACTAAAACACAATAGAACTGATGTAAAATAGATTGTGTCTGTAAAATGTGTATAGTATGTATAAGCAGGAAGTAGAAGCTACAATGTTATTGTTCATTAGTTTACTCCAACTGGGCGAATGGTGCTAGGGATTGTGGGGAATAATGATTGAAGGTATATTCAATAAAAAGTATGTGTGTATATACAGTGGAGAGAAGTATTTGATACACTGCCAATTTTGCAGGTTTTCCTACTTACAAAGCATGTAGAGGTCTGTAATTTTTTTATCATAGGTACTCTTCAACTGTGAGAGACGGAATCTAAAACAAAAATACAGAAAATCACATTGTATGATTTTTAAATAATTAATTTGCATTTTATTGCATGACATAAGTATTTGATCACCTACCAACCAGTAAGAATTCCGGCTCTCACAGACCTGTTAGTTTTTCTTTAAGAAGCCCTCCTGTTCTCCACTCATTACCTGTATTAACTGCACCTGTTTGAACTCGTTACCTGTATAAAAGACACCTCTCCACACACTCAATCAAACAGACTCCAACCTCTCCACAATGGCCAAGACCAGAGAGCTGTGTAAGGACATCAGGGATAAAATTGTAGACCTGCACAAGGCTGGGATGGGCTACAGGACAATAGGCAAGCAGCTTGGTGAGAAGGCAACAACTGTTGGGTCAGTTTGTCCCAGGTTAGAGTGAGCACTAAGTGGGCTTTTAGCAGGTGTAAGACCCAACATCCACCTGGTTGTGATGCTGCTCTAGATTCAGTCTGAAGTCTCTGGTCACAGCCCACTTGTACCCACTTGTATTTATAGACCCGCTCCACATCTAAACATGTAAATACTGTGTTGAAGGATCCTCATTTATAGAACTGGTACTATTACCTTAAATAACAACAGAACGATTCCCTATTTTACGGAACGAGTGGCAACCATATTGACATGTAATGAGGAACATTTCAAACGGGATCAGAGAGACCCATGATTCACATCATGTTCTCTGTTTGAATAGTGAGGTGGTTGTCTGACTAGAGACAGACATTCTCTGTTAGGTTTTTTTGGTCCCAACCTAGTGATGTTTTCTTTACCCTCAACTATCTCTGCACTCATGTGACTCTCAATCATCACTGGCTGACCTGTACTAAGCTGCTGCAGAAAGGTCATGTTTTTGTACCTACCATGGATGGAGAACCATTGACTTGGTTTGCTAGTCAATAAAACACTGTGACACAATTTAATTAGAGCTTTTTATAGACAACAAATGTATCATAATATACATTAGTGTGTTGATAATAATGCAGTGAAAAATGGATGCTTACAATTAGTTTCAAATGGTTACTATGGTTCTTAGGGCCCCATATGACTCAGTTGAGAGAGCATGACACTTACAAGGCCTGGGTTATGGGTTTCATTCCCCTGAGGGACAAGTAGGGTTGACAACTTTCTCACTACCAAATAAGGGACAAAAGATGGCGTGCCAGTGCACGGTTTCACGGCGGTGTGGGTATGGTGTTGTGTGGATGAATATAGACTGTATGTTCATATTCTGATTCAATTGGAAAGACAAAACATTTTGAATATTTAATTTATTCTATAGCTTTACTAAAACTGTATCATTATGTAAACTTGTGTGAATAAACCTTTTCACAATTTGGACCTTTACAGCAGAAAATAAAAACAAAAAAAACATTTCAATTGCAAAAGAGGAAAAGAGGGGCATGAGTCCCTCACCAAGTCTACCTTTTCCATGAGTCCCTCACCAAGTCTACCTTTTCCATGAGTCCCTCACCAAGTCTACCTTTTCCATGAGTCCCTCACCAAGTCTACCTTTTCCATGAGTCCCTCACCAAGTCTACCTTTTCCATGACTCCCTCACCAAGTCTACCTTTTCCATGAGTCCCTCACCAAGTCTACCTTTTCCATGAGTCCCTCACCAAGTCTACCTTTTCCATGAGTCCCTCACCAAGTCTACCTTTTCCATGAGTCCCTCACCAAGTCTACCTTTTCCATGAGTCCCTCACCAAGTCTACTTTTTCCATGAGTCCCTCACCAAGTCTACCTTTTCCATGAGTCCCTCACCAAGTCTACCTTTTCCATGAGTCCCTCACCAAGTCTACCTTTTCCATGAGTCCCTCACCAAGTCTACCTTTTCCGTGAGTCCCTCACCAAGTCTACCTTTTCCATGAGTCCCTCACCAAGTCTACCTTTTCCATGAGTCCCTCACCAAGTCTACCTTTTCCATGAGTCCCTCACCAAGTCTACATTTTCCATGAGTCCCTCACCAAGTCTACCTTTTCCGTGAGTCCCTCACCAAGTCTACATTTTCCATGAGTCCCTCACCAAGTCTACCTTTTCCGTGAGTCCCTCACCAAGTCTACATTTTCCATGACTCCCTCACCAAGTCTACCTTTTCCATGAGTCCCTCACCAAGTCTACCTTTTCCATGAGTCCCTCACCAAGTCTACCTTTTCCGTGAGTCCCTCACCAAGTCTACATTTTCCATGACTCCCTCACCAAGTCTACCTTTTCCATGAGTCCCTCACCAAGTCTACCTTTTCCATGACTCCCTCACCAAGTCTACCTTTTCCATGACTCCCTCACCAAGTCTACATTTTCCATGAGTCCCTCACCAAGTCTACCTTTTCCATGAGTCCCTCACCAAGTCTACATTTTCCATGAGTCCCTCACCAAGTCTACCTTTTCCATGAGTCCCTCACCAAGTCTACCTTTTCCATGAGTCCCTCACCAAGTCTACCTTTTCCATGAGTCCCTCACCAAGTCTACCTTTTCCATGAGTCCCTCACCAAGTCTACCTTTTCCATGAGTCCCTCACCAAGTCTACCTTTCCCATGAGTCCCTCACCAAGTCTACCTTTTCCATGAGTCCCTCACCAAGTCTACCATTTCCATGAGTCCCTCACCAAGTCTACTTTTCCATGGATATGTTTTGCTGCTCTTGACTGATTCAAGCAGTCCTTTGTACTTTTGCATAGCCAGAGAGAAGTCCTTACATGACAAGTCACAGTTCACAGATATTTGAAGTTCATTTTTGATCAGCTCTGTGCTTCATCTGTTTACTTGAGTCTGACCATTTAATGGTCAGAGAAAATCCTCTCTACAAAGGCATTTGAGCCTGGCACACTGAGGACAAATGAGACAATCCTGAACATGTTGATCAAGTTGGCTTTCCCTAGGTTTTGGAAAACTGCCACCCACTTCTCACTGGTGGATTTTTGTTGTATCCTGTCTGGCTTTCTGTATTTCTTCCTGGCTAGCACAAAACTCTTCGTAGAGTTGGTCCATACTGACTGTCTCTGTCAATTTGAGGGCAACCACCACCTGCTCCAGGTCAGTGAAGGAGAGCTCCTCATAGGGGCTGATCGGTTTCAGTTTCACCATTACATTTTCTGGTGAGAAATCAAACCACTTGTCAATGTATGTAATGACAGTGTCATAGAACTTCACAGTCCTGTTGCTGCTTGGACCTTTGTGCTGACGGCCGTTTGTCCATCAGCTGCTTGGACCTTTGTGTTGACGGTCATTTGTCCATCAGCTGCTTGGTCTGGGATCCAAAAAAAGCTGTCCTGTTTCCACTGAAGCATCTTCATTTGGAACTTTTGGAACTTTTTGGACTTCCTCGTAAAGATCTGTGATACAGAGCGTTGTTTCCTCCAAATTTTTAACGAGTTGGTCAAAAACACACCCCATGTTGTGGAAAAGTGGGAAAAGCACAGATAAATCTCAGCAGCTTCCGTTCTTTTTCTTCATCCTCAAATACTCTTCAGTGCCACAGGACAGGTCTCTCCAAGGGACCTGCAAATTGTTTTATTTATATCATGTATCATTTTTTCACCTAACACTATAACAATGTATGATGTACATATTCAGTCATTCACTTTTTTTTATTTTACTTGGCAAGTCAGTTAAGAACAAATTCTTATTTACAATGACAGCCTATGAACAGTGGGTTAACTGCCTTGTTCAGGGGCAGAAGGACACATTTTACCGCCCCACCCATACTATGCAATGCCTTTTCATAGCTGTTGCACTCCAGACTTCATGCATTTTTATACTTTTTCATACTGCCGCACTATGTATCATGTATCTGTCTGTGTATTTAGTTCTGCCATTTTGCACCTGCCCTGTGTTTTTCGTAGCTGCTTGACAAAGAAATTTCCCCCCGGGATCAATAAAGTATCCTATCTAATCATCTCAGTGTTCGTTCTTCCCAAGTGAATCTTCTTCACAACATTATAGTCATGAAACAAAGCACAGTTGAGCTAAACAAGACAATCGGTGCTGGTGTAGCTGAGTCCGTGTTTAACCGTACGGTGCACATACGATGCTTCACTTGCCGCGATTTTGTCATTTTCCGCAGTAGACGTCACGAAGAATGCACCGACATTACTAGCACCTTTTAGCTAGCGTGGCCTACATGCATTTCCATGGATGCATGCTGAGTTTGGTCTTTCTCCCCTCCATGGCCAATTGAGATTTCCCGTCGGCATAAAGTACAGAAAGCTTTCGTCCAGCCACCATTGGCTTAACCCACGTCTTTTTAGCTTCCCATTGTTTGTTGTAGCTGCACAGTTTTATTTGTTGCAGGTTTTATCTGGTAATACTAACTGATTGGTGAATGAATGTATTTACAGTGAATCAATCAATCAATACAGTGTGATTATTGTGTGTTCTGTGGAGTTCCTTCCTCTTCTCCAATACTAACTGAATGGTGAATGAATGTATTTACAGCGAATCAATCAATCAATACAGTGTGATTATTGTGTGTTCTGTGGAGTTCCTTCCTCTTCTCCAATACTAACTGAATGGTGAATGAATGTATTTACAGCGAATCAATCAATCAATACAGTGTGATTATTGTGTGTTCTGTGGAGTTCCTTCCTCTTCTCCAATACTAACTGAATGGTGAATGAATGTATTTACAGCGAATCAATCAATCAATACAGTGTGATTATTGTGTGTTCTGTGGAGTTCCTTCCTCTTCTCCAATACTAACTGAATGGTGAATGAATGTATTTACAGCGAATCAATCAATCAATACAGTGTGATTATTGTGTGTTCTGTGGAGTTCCTTCCTCTTCTCCAATACTAACTGAATGGTGAATGAATGTATTTACAGTGAAACAATCAATCAATACAGTGAGATTATTGTGTGTTCTGTGGAGTTCCTTCCTCTTCTCCAATACTAACTGAATGGTGAATGAATGTATTTACAGCGAATCAATCAATCAATACAGTGTGATTATTGTGTGTTCTGTGGAGTTCCTTCCTCTTCTCCAATACTAACTGAATAGTGAATGAATGTATTTACAGCGAATCAATCAATCAATACAGTGTGATTATTGTGTGTTCTGTGGAGTTCCTTCCTCTTCTCCAATACTAACTGAATGGTGAATGAATGTATTTACAGCGAATCAATCAATCAATACAGTGTGATTATTGTGTGTTCTGTGGAGTTCCTTCCTCTTCTCCAATACTAACTGAATGGTGAATGAATGTATTTCCAGCGAATCAATCAATCAATACAGTGTGATTATTGTGTGTTCTGTGGAGTTCCTTCCTCTTTTCCAATACTAACTGAATGGTGAATGAATGTATTTACAGTAAATCAATCAATCAATCAATCAATACAGTGTGATTATTGTGTGTTCTGTGGAGTTCCTTCCTCTTCTCCAATCCTAACTGAATGGTAAATGAATGTATTTACAGTGAATCAATCAATCAATACAGTGTGATTATTGTGTGTTCTGTGGAGTTCCTTCCTCTTCTCCAATACTAACTGAATGGTGAATGAATGTATTTACAGTGAATCAATCAATCAATACAGTGTGATTATTTTGTGTTCTGTGGAGTTCCTTCCTCTTCTCCAATACTAACTGAATGGTGAATGTCTGGTGTCATTTTGTCTTCTTGTTGTATGTGAGAATAGAAGTTGTATCTTAGAGGAAGGGGAATATTTATTTTCCATTCTGTGTATTTGAAAAAAATTCAACTCCAGTTGAAGAACTGGGATAAGCTAGGAATGTCATTGTGGGGTCGGCCACATGTTATAAAGATGGTTAAAGGTCCTAAACTGAATGACGTCATCAGCATGTTTCCACTGTCCATACCTGCCTACACCCTTAACACAATAGACACAATGATTCATGTGGACTATTAAAAGGGCAAGGATGAACCAAGCTAGATTACAGACTGAGACTTAGAAGGGAGGATTAAAGCTCCCTAACATGTCATTATAGCAAGAAGCTTTTATAACTGTCCAAATAGACTCTCTTTATTGACAACTCTAATTGGCCAATTTGGGTTGACATGGAAGAAGAACTTAATGCCCCATTTGGAGCATCATATTATCTGAGTCAACACTTAAATGTGGGCCTGCAGATTCCCATAATGCCCCATACTAAGAAATATGGTGTTAAATAAATAAGAGACAGGCATCTTCACCTTTCCTGACAAGCTCTGCTTCGTTATGGAACAACAATTAATACAAATTAGGAGGAAAGGTGGTTGTCTGGAAAGAGTGGGATAGGTTTTGTTTTATCCTCAACGCGAATACATTTCACTGTTGCTTTATGTAATGATCATGCTGTTTAATCAGCTTCTTGATATAACACACCTGTCAGGTGGATGGATTATCTTGTCAAAAGACAAATGTTCACTAACCGGGATCTAAACATATGTGCACAAAATTAATGTGCTTTTTGTGCGTATAGAAATTCTGGGATATTTTATTTTATTTCCATAGGGTCGCGACCTTTGTAGTCTAAGGGTTTCAGATGAGGATGACCTGATCTCAAAAAAAACCTAAAGGCTCTTTTAAACAATATAACTTATAAATTATGAGCCTCATCTTGAGGAGTCACCTGTGACCGTATTAAAAAAAGAGTAGGAGTGCTGATCTAGGATCAGTTTAGCCTTTTAGATCATAATGAATAATATTACATGGGCAGGGGGACCTGATCCTAGGTCAGCATTCCTCCTCTGAAACACTTCCCAGGAGTCACCAGGACCAAGAAACCGAACACATACTGTTGTAAAGTCTAGTTACAGCAGGTATTTACTGCCATCTAGTGGAAGATACCAATAAAACACTTTATTATGAGGGTGGGGAGATGCTGAGAGGAAAAAGAAAGTGAAAGTGTTTATTTTGTACAGGATCCATTTTGAGACGACAAAGTAGAAAACGCTATATGGAGAGAACTAGAAAAAAAAGTGAGTATTTTTATATTTCTGAACAATAATCTATTTTTAAAGGACAGAGTATGTGATTGAATACCTGGAATGAGATATTACTAGTTAATAGAACTGCTACTTGAGCTGAGTTGCTGACAGACTGCAGTTTTCAACGTGGAAACTAATCAGTCGGCCTACATGTTATTTATATTGTCATTAAGGAGACACCTATTTTACAACCCTTTTTCCATAAAACATATTAACCCTCTAGAACTGATGCGCATCAAGATATAAGGCTACAAAGCCCAGGAAAACGACTTTAGGCGTTCTAGAGCGCATTAGATCAATTCGCTCCGAGGAGGTTTAAACTGCATTCTAATGTCCACTTTGTTTATGGAAAACCATATAATGTGATGGTTTTTACAACATGCTCAGTTCTTGGGTCTCTTTTGAAATGAAAGTTATGGAGCTTCCTCATGTGCTTCTGTTGTGAGAAAAACTCAACAATAAAACTGACATTAAATGTGGAGAATTATACATCTGTTGGCTATTAAATAGCCTATTAATTTGACTCTACTAAGCCGTTTTCCTAGCTGGTTTGTGAGAACCAGTTATAGCCTTCTTCTGTGTACCGACCAGTATATCCTCTGAATCAACACCATTGTCTCCCTGAGTATTCATTACAGTAGGCCTATCAGGGACTATTTGTTTGGGCTAGTTTTCAGGCCTTGTGGGTGGGTTTTGAGTATTCATTGGCCTAGAAAGTAATTACATTAAATCAGCTGACTGTTTGGATGTGTCTGTTAGTAAATGTTTTATTTCTAAGAGATAATGAATAAAATAGAACAATTGACATTTAATAATTAGTTGTCACTGTGTTAAACACAACTAACATTCTGGATCTCTGTTTAGGGGCCAGTGCTCAAATGAGTCTCTCTGGGGAGAGAGAGGAGGGAGGCCCTGCCTCTAAAATGAGTCTCTCTGGGGAGAGAGAGGAGGGAGGCCCTGCCTCTAAAATGAGTCTCTCTGGGGAGAGAGAGGAGGAGGGCCCTGCCTCTAAAATGAGTCTCTCTGGGGAGAGAGAGGAGGGGGGCCCTGACTCTAAAATGAGTCTCTCTGGGGGACATGACACCAAAGCTAAGAGGTGAGCGTACAAGTTTATTTTAGAATTTATATTCCAAAACGCATCATACAAAAAACATCTTCAGAAATGATTGCTTACCTTCAATATAACTGTTCTTGATTTTAGATGTGTATGAAAATGTGTTTTTTTGCTAAATTCTATAAATCCATTGTTTAGCTGGAATGGAATGTTTGTATCCTGTATATTTGACTGTGATATGTGATTGTCTCAACTAGCTATTTTAAGATGAATGCATTTACAGATGATATCTTAATTTGACCCAGTTTCTCAAAGGAAAATATTCCTGCAGCAACAGCAAATGTGCGTTATTATGTGGATTATAATTAATGGAAATGTTTTGTAGGGGTTGCTACATTTTACATTAGGAAAAATGTAGTCTGAATTTTTCAAGTGTAAATTACACCCTTTAGAAACCTTTATGAAGGTCTGTAGTGGTTTCATAATGTCTTTAAACAATAAAAGATAATTTACCAACATTTCTGAAAATGGATATATAGTGTTTTGGAATGAAACCCTTCTTATGTTTCCCCATCTGAGCTCAGAGTAGATGAGAGACGTAATGTTTGTCTCTGTTGTGTTGAAGTCCAATCAAGAAGGAGAGACCAGCCTCCCCTGTACCCAGCTGTGTGTCCATGAAGAGTGACTCGTCTATGGGTGTACCTATAAACTTTAGAGAGGGAGACGTTTCTACTGAACAAAGGTAAGAAGAACTCATGGGTCATGGTCAGTGAGTTAAACAACACTGTCTCTAGTCATTTCTTCTCTCCCATTTTACCATTTATTTTGGTTGTTTTCATAATCCATAGGCTAATCCTTTTTTCCATTTTCAACAATATTTAACAAACACAACATTCCCTCCCTGTGTGTGTGTGTGTGTGTGTGTGTGTGTGTGTGTGTGTGTGTGTGTGTGTGTGTGTGTGTGTGCACTCCTTGGATGTTTTGTCCACAGAAACCAACAGGAGAGATCAGAGTCAGAGATTCTCAGTGGTCAGTCTTCCCAGAGTCATCAAACAGACCTGGCCTCCATATTCAGTGTATGTGGTCCTGTTATGTACATTTTGTTTTTGTTTACCTCAAGTAAAGTTGATCTGTCAATCATTCATTAATATGTTAGTGAGAAAGCATGTATTCTCTTGCTTAACTTATTTACTTTATTTATTTCAGTTGCTTGAAGAGAATATTATGACATTTGTGAAGAACGAGCTGAAGATGTTCAAGAGGATTCTTAGTCCAGAACTCCCACAAGGCTTTGAGAGTCAGAAGCAGGATAAGGAAGTGGTGGATGCTGAAGATGAGAAGCAGGAGAGCAGTGCCAGAGAGGGGGCTCTGAAGATCACACTGCACGTCCTGAGGAAAATGAACCAGAAGGAGCTTGCTGACACACTGGAGAAAAGTAAGAGCTGTCTGCCTCATGTTGAATGCTGTTTTATAAGAAACATTTAAAAGCTGTAGCTAAAGTACAGCTAAAGTAGCTGTGTAACTCAATGATATTGTAGCAGCCTTAACACAACACCTAGTGACCTCATCAAGTAGCAGCAGGGATGTGTTGTGTTGATTCATTTAGACAGAGAGAAGAGGAGAGACAGAGAGAGACAACATTAATAATACCATCAATAATACCAATAATTATATAAATCAGTCACACCAGTGTGTAATGCATTATGAAAACATTTACACATTTATACAGACAGTTAAGATAATACATTATTACAATTTAAACATTATAACACAGTCCTACAATACTGTAGGCATTAAATCAGACATAATATTAATATCCTCTGTGTTATTTCTTCATTCAGATGAGCTTGCTGTGATTTGCCAACGTGAACTCAAATCTAATCTAAAGAAGAAGTTTCAATGTGTATTTGAGGGGATCGCTAAACAAGGAAACCCAACACTTCTCAATAAGATCTACACAGAGCTCTACATCACAGAGGGTGGAACAGGAGAGGTCAATAATGAACATGAGTTGAGACAGATTGAGACAACAACCAGGAAACAAGCCAGACCAGAGACTGCAATCAAATGTAACGACATCTTCAAACCCTTAACTGGACAAGACAAACTTATCAGAACTGTGCTGACAAAGGGAGTCGCTGGCATTGGAAAAACAGTCTCTGTGCAGAAGTTCATTCTGGACTGGGCTGAAGGAAAAGCAAATCAGGATGTCCAATTTGTATTTTCATTCCCTTTTCGGGAGCTGAATATGATGAAAGGGGAAAAACACACTTTGATTGAACTTCTCAATCACTTCTCAATGGAAACCAAAGAATCAAGAATCTCCAACTACGACAAGTACAGAGTTCTGTTCATCTTTGATGGTCTGGATGAGTGCCGACTGCCCCTAGACTTCCAGAAGAACAAGATGTGTTGTGACGTCACAGAGTCAACCTCAGTGGATGTTCTGCTGACAAATCTCATCAAGGGAAATCTGCTTCCCTCTGCTCTCCTCTGGATAACTACCCGACCTGCAGCAGCCAATAAGATCCCTTCAGGATGTGTTGACCAGGTGACAGAGGTACGAGGGTTCAATGACCCACAGAAGGAGGAGTACTTCAGGAAGAGATTCAGTGATGAGGACCTGGCCAGCAGAACCATCTCTCACATAAAGACATCAAGGAGCCTCCACATCATGTGCCACATACCAGTCTTCTGTTGGATTTCTGCAACAGTCCTTGAACCCATGTTGAGTACAGACAAGAGAGAAGAGATGCCCAAGACTCTGACTGAGATGTACACACACCTTGTGGTGTTTCATACCAAACAGAAGAATGCAAAGTATCTTGGGAAAGAAGAGACAGGTCTACACTGGAATAAAGAGAGCATTCTGTCACTGGGAAAACTGGCTTTTCAACAGCTTGTGAATGGCAATCTGATTTTCTATGAAGAAGACCTGAAAGAGGCTGGCATTGATGTCAATGAAGCCTCAGTGTACTCAGGATTGTGTACACAGCTCTTTAAAGAGGAATGTGGGCTGTACCAGGACAAGGTGTACTGCTTCGTGCATCTGAGCATTCAGGAGTTTCTGGCTGCTGTATATGTGTTCCTCTCATTCATCAACAACAATGAGAATCTAATGGTTGAACCTCAATCAACACACAGGAACTTTTCTTTGAGGATCAGCCACAAGCGTAACGTTTCCTTCTACAATAGTGCTGTGGATAAAGCCTTACAAAGTGAGACGGGAAACCTGGACCTTTTCCTCCGCTTCCTTCTGGGCCTCTCACTGGAGTCCAATCAGAAGCACTTACGAGGTCTACTGACAGAGACAAGAAGCAACTCACAGAGCCATGAAGAAACAGTCAAGTACATCAAGGAGAAGATCAGGGAGAATCCCTCTCCAGAGAGGTCCATCAATCTGTTCCACTGTCTGAATGAACTGAATGACCATTCTCTAGTGGAGGAGATCCAAAGATACCTGAGATCAGGAAGTGTCTCCAGTGAAGAACTGTCACCTGCACAGTGGTCAGCTCTGGTCTTTGTATTGCTGACTTCAGAAAAGGAGCTGGATGTGTTTGACCTGAAGAAATACTCCAGATCAGAGGAAGGTCTTCTGAGGCTGCTGCCAGTGGTCAAAGCCTCCAGAGCTGCTCTGTGAGTACATAAAATGACATTTAAGTACTAATCATCAGAAAGAAATATTCAGTTTAGAGTAAAATATGTATTATTAAAAACATAATGAATCAATGCCTTGATGTTCACATTAGTATAACAATATGACCATAACATTCTAGGAGACGGAAGATGAATCTATATGTTGTTTGACATAATAAACCAAATGCATCTGACATTGTCCTTCTACAATACTGGTGTTAAATTAACAGTGTGTTTGTGAAATCATGATGATCTCTTTGCAGGCTGTCAAGCTGTCGAGTCACAGAGGAAAGCTGTGCTTCTCTGGCCTCAGCTCTGAAGTCAAACCCCTCACACCTGAGAGAGCTGGATCTGAGTAACAATGACCTGAAGGATTCAGGAGTGAAGCTGCTCTCTGCTGGACTGGAGAATCCCCACTGTAAACTGGAGACTCTGAGGTCAGTATTCCTGTAGTTGGTCAACAAGTGATAACTGTTGACCAGATCCACATGTGTTTACCAGGCACACATAGTCCACATCATATGGACAGTGAAGCATACAGTTTTAAATTTGCCGCTGTGCTCCAGCATTTTGGATTTGAGATAAAATGTTTAATATTAGGTGACAGTACAGAATGTCAACTTTTATTTCAGGTTATTCATAAATATCTGTTTTACCGTTTAGAAATGAAAGCACTTTATGTAGTTCTCCCATTTGAAAAAGTCATGATAATATCAACAAATTAATTTAGTGAAAGGTTTAGTATTTGGATCAATATTCCTTCCCTGCAGTGATAACATGAAGCTTGTGATTCTACAAACTTGTTGAATGCATTTGCAGTTTGTTTTGGTTGTGTTTTGGATAATGTTTTTCCCAATAGTAACTGAATGGTGAATAATGTCCTGTCATTTTGGAGTCACTTCACTTGTATTGTCAGTAAGAATAGAAGATGTTTCTGAACACTTCTACATTCATGTGGATGCTACCATGGTTATGAATAATCATGAATGAATCGTGAATGATGATGAATGAGAACGTTACAGAGACACAAAGATCATACCCCCTCTGTTATTGGTAATGGTGAGAGGTTAGCATGTTTTGTTCTAGCCTCTGTAACTTTCTCACTCATTATTATTCATTCATGATTTTTCTTAATCATAGCATCAGGATTCATTTAGTAGTATTTAGAAACATGTTATCTACTCACTTAGACAGAGGATTAATCCTGTCATCATCTACCATTCAGTTACTATTGGGCAAGACTTAACCCAAAACACAACCAAAATAAAACTTCAAATGCAACCACTGAGTTTGGGACCAAATAATATACTTTTGACTACTTTAATATACTAGAAGTGAATTGGTCAAAATACTTAAAACTTCTTCAAATAGGGGGACTAGTTACATAAAGTGCTTTTATTTTTCTAAATGCTCAAACAGATATGTATAAAAATACACTCAAATAAAAGGTGACATTATATACTGTCACCTCATATGAAACATTTGATCTCAAATCCACAATGCTGGAGTTCAGAGCCACATTTAAAATGTTAGTTTCACTGTCAAACTAGATATGGTGTGGACTGTATACTCAATACAATCTAAATCTGATACTTCACTGTCTGTGTTTTGACTGATACTGCTTTTTAAACTGGTCTGGACAGTCTACTCATATATTTGTACTATACATTTTTTTTCTGCAATTCAATACAATACGATTTATACAATTTATACAATACAATTTAATTCAATACGTTGATCATTTGTAATTTCTAATAATGATACATTAATTTATTAATAGATATGTCAGGTTTCAGGACACTGATATATCTGAATATGTTGAAACACTTTACTGCCACTATTTCAACCATCAAAGAATAGCAGTGTGGTTGTAATATGATTTGACTCTTTGCAGGCTGTCAGGCTGTCTAGTCACAGAGGAAGGCTGTGCTTCTCTGGTCTCAGCTCTGAAGTCAAACCCCTCACCCCTGAGAGAGCTGGATCTGAGTAACAATGACCTGAAGGATTCAGGAGTGAAGCTGCTCTCTGCTGGACTGGAGAATCCCCACTGTAAACTGGAGACTCTGAGGTCAGTATTCCTGTAGTTGGTCAACAAGTGATAACTGTTCACCAGATCCACATGTGTTTACCAGGAACACATAGTCCATATCATATGGACAGTGAAGCATACAGTTTTAAATTTGGTGCTATGCTCCAGCATTTTGGCTTTGAGATATAATGTTTCATATTAGGTGACAGTACAGAATGTCTACTTTTATTTCAGGTTATTCATAAATATCTGTTTTACCGTTTAGAAATGAAAGCACTTTATTTACGTAGTTCTCCCATTTGAAAAAGTAATGATTATTTCAATAAATTAATTTAGTCAAAAGTTTAGTATTTGGATCAATATTCCTTCCCTGCAGTGATAACATGAAGCTTGTGATTCTACAAACTTGTTGAATGCATTTGCAGTTTGTTTTGGTTGTGTTTTGGATAATGTTTCTCCCAATAGTAATTGAATGGTGAATAATGTCCTGTCATTTTGGAGTCACTTCACTTGTATTGTCAGTAAGAATAGAAGATGTTTCTGAACACTTCTACATTCATGTGGATGCTACCATGGTTATGAACTGGCCCCTGAAAAGGTCCAGTGAATGGACCCACCCCAAATCATCTTTACTCATATCATCGCATGCTCTTTCTCTCTCTCTCCTACATAAAACATATACATGTAAACTGAGAGAGACTTACTCAGTGATGGAAGATACGTTATAGCAAAACAAATCTATGTTTCTATAGATACATAAAGTTTAATAAATATAACTGAGAGGCCTTAACAACCTGTGTGGCGCCGGACCAGACACACACACACACATAAAATATCTCTTTGACACACAGAAATCTGCTACACATACACCACACAATTCTTAGTATTAAATACAATTGACCTGGCTTCATCTTTGCCTCTTATACAGTCATCTTCCTTGTCTTTCTGGATGAAAAGTCTTTTATAATGTATTTGAAGTCAATCTGTGACACAAGGCAGGCAGGTGGACCCAAATGCGGACACAGAGGCAATAAAATATATATTTAATGGGTAGACAGTCTCGTAATCGGAGGACAGGCAAAGGTTGGCAACAGGATAGCACGGCAGAGGTACACTGGGGTAGGCAGGTTCGTTGGCCGGTGGACAGGCAGAAGTCGATAGTCGAGGCAGAAGGGCTAAGGTACACAGGAGTAGGCAGGCTCGTAGTCGGGTAAAACAGGCAAATATCAACAACGGGGAAAACACAGAACTGAACACGGGTAACGGGGAAAAACACTGGTAACATGGAACGCTGGAAACGACTGTAGGGGACAAGACGATCTGGCAACTGACAGAACAGAGAACAGGGGTTAAATACACAGAGGACAAATGGTGAATAGGGAACACCTGGTGTGGGGTGGAGACAAGACAACAGGTGAAACATCTCAGGGTGTGACAATTGAGTGTACAGTCCACACCATATATAGTTTGACAGTGAAGCTAACATTTTAAATGTGGCTCTGTACTCCAGCATTGTGGAATTGAGATCAAATGTTTTATATGAGGTGACAGTATATAATGTCACCTTTTATTTGAGGGTATTTTTATGAATATCTGTTTCACCTTTTAGAAAATAAAAGCACTTTATGTATCTAGTCCCCCTATTTGAAGAAGTCATAAGTATTCTGACCAATTCGCTTATAGTGTATAAAATAGTCAAAAGTTTAGTATTTGGTCCCAAACTCATTGGTTGCATTTGAAGTTATGTTTTGGTTGTGTTTTGGGTTATGTTTTGACCAATAGTAACTTAATGGTGAATGATGACTGGATTCATCTTCTAAGTGAGTAGATAACATGTTTCTAAACACTACTAAATGAATCCTGATGATGCCATGATTAATAAAAATCATGAATGAATCATGAATAATAATGAGTGAGAAGGTTACAGAGGCTAGAACAAAACATGCTAACCTCTCACCATTACCAATAACAGAGGGGGTATGATCTTTGTGCCTCTGTAACGTTCTCATTCATCATCATTCACCATTCATTCATGATTATTCATAACCATGGTAGCATCCACATGAATGTAGAAGTGTTCAGAAACATCTTCTATTCTTACTGACGATACAAGTGAAGTGACTCCAACAGCTGAAACATCTCAGGGTGTGACAATTGTGACAATCTGTTTAGCCGTTTCACACTCAATGTCAAGTATTGCCAGGTTATTGAGCCTCTCCTGGCTCATTGTGGAGCGCATGTCATGTTTTATGATTTAGAGTTTACTGAAGGACCTTTCTCCTCCTGCCACAGTTACAGGTAAAGTGATAAATATCCTCAGTTCAATGGAAATGTCACCATAAATGCTCTCAAGCTTCATGTCATGAATCCTGTTGAGGAACTCCATGGGTGTTGATGTTCCTGAGAATGTGGCACTGTATATTCTTTTCAGATGGAGCATTTGTTTTTCCAAATCTTCAGATAGATCTTTGGGATATTTTGTTATCAAATTTCTACCAGAGGACTTATAGAAGATTTGGAAAAATAAAATTTGGAAGAATATCCTCCTCACCCAACTGCTGGAACTTGAGTATTCCCTTGAAATCATTGCAAATGTCCCTGATCGAGTGAAATCTGTATGTCAGCTGTACAATGATACTGTCCACTACAACATAATACACAGAATTCCCAAATGTTACATCAGGAGTCTCCTGTGCATCTGACCTTTCTTCAGTGAGCTGACGCTTTCTCTTCCTGCTATGGGTGAACTCAGGTGGGATGCCCATTACATGGGCTATATTTTGAGCTTCAGCAAGCATTGAATCCCACTTAATTTTTCTAGATGCTCTCACATGACAGAATCATGTTTTGCAATCGGCTCAAGTAGACCTAAAAAATGTCCATCATGAACATCACCAAGCTTGATGGGGTCCCCTCTGAAAGCTAGATTTCTAGATGCCAAAAAGAGCGTAACATCTAATCATCTCTCCAACAAAGCCCTGTTTTTTTCCACTTGCGTTTGGAATTCCTGTTGGAACTGGGCATCAACACCTGAGCCATGTATTATGGAATGCTGTAGATTCCACCACTTCCAGTAGCAGTGTTTGTGTGGGCTGCTTTTTTCATGCTCTGGTCATTTACTGTAGAGTTTCTGCCACTTCGTTGTGGAAACATTAAACCTCTCTCGGCTATTAAGTTCGCTTATAGACTTCTTCTCTAATTCTTCAGAAAAGAGAATGCATGGAACACAGTACAATGATTTTTTACATTCGCTAAAAAACAGCCAGTCTCGTTTCACCTTCTCACGTCCGTTTGCTGCTTTAGAGTGGGACAAATATGCTGGGAAAGGCTTGTCTTCAGAATCTTTTGCAGACATACTTTTTATCAAAGTAGTGCTGTCAACACCTGCCAATGCTCTAACAATGTTCTCTCTCTCTACACTTGACCTTTTTTTTGGCCCATTTTCTCGGGTCATTGTAGCTCCCTGGGTCGATGACACTGTCACCGGCTTCCCTACGTTGAAAAACATTACTGCCACTATTTTCACCACCAAAGAATAGCAGTGTGGTTGTAATATGATTTGACTCTTTGCAGGCTGTCAGGCTGTCTAGTCACAGAGAAAGGCTGTGCTTCTCTGGTCTCAGCTCTGAAGTCAAACCCCTCACACCTGAGAGAGCTGGACCTGAGCTACAATCACCCAGGAGACTCAGGAGTCAGACTGCTCTCTGCTGGACTGGAGGATCCACACTGCAGACTGGAGAAACTCAAGTATGTAGATGGTTTATGTCAATGTTCATATCAGACATGTTGGAGTTATCAGGATAGTTAAGACAAACATTATTACCACCACTGTGTGTGTGTGTGTGTCTGTCCAGTGTTTGTGTGTCCTTTTGTTTGTGTGTGTGTGTGTGTGTGTGTCTCCAGTCTGTGTTTGTGTTTTCTGTGTGTGTCCAGTTTGTGTCCAGTGTGTTTGTGTGATTGTCCAGTATGTCTAGGGGAAAGCAGGACACACACACTGGATACACACACACACACTGCACACACACACACACACACTGGATACACACACACACTGGACACACACACACACTGGACACACACACAGGTTACACACACACACAAACACACACACTGGGGGGGGGGGGGGTGTCTGTGTGTTCTGTCGACTGGATCCTCCAGTGTGTGTGTGTGTGTGTGCTGCTGCTGGACACACACTGAACACAAACACACACTGAACACAAACATATACTGGATACACAGACACACACCTGGACACAGACTGGATACACACAGGCATGCACAACATACACACACACAAAGAAGCAGGAAACACACACTTGATACACTAGATGGATACACACACACACACACACACAAACTGGACACACACACACGCACACACACACACAGATGCGCACACACACACATACAAACTGGACAAACACACACACTGGACACAAACACAAATACACACACACTGGATACACACACACTGCATACACACACACTGCATACACACACTGGACACACATACACACACTGGACACACTGGACACACACACTGGACACACACACACAGATGCGCACACCCATACACACACACTTGACAGAAACACACACACACACACACACACACACACACACACACACACACACACACTGGACACACACACACTTGACACACACACCCATTCACAAACATAGACAAGACATTTATTAAGTTACACGCTCACTGTGTGTGTGTGTGTGTGTGTGTGTGTGTTCACGTGTATCCCTCAATGTCTGTCTGTTCTTCTACTTACCGTTACAGTGTGGAACATGGTGGAGAGAACACAATGAAACCTGGACTTAGAAAATGTGAGTGTTGACTGCTGTGAAGAATATGACTAAGAATAAGTCTTAATTCAAGTTAAGTCAAAGTCAAAGACCACCATCATTACTTACTTGGTTATATTAAATATCAGCTGGAGTTCTACAGAAGCACAAATCAGGGACACCAAAGTTTAGAAAGAGTTGATTTGATTGATTTGACGTGTGTGTGTGTGTGTGTTCGTGTTACATTAGAAATGTGTGTGTGTGTGTGTTCATGCATGCATACAGGTTTGTTTGTGTGTGTGTGTGTGTGTGTGTGTGTGTGTGTGTGTGTGTGTGTGTGTGTGTGTGTGTGTTTGTGTCCAGGGTGTGTGTGTGTGTGTTTTATATCACCATACAGTATAACATATGATCATTCAACAAGTCTCAAGTTACCTTAACTTCTCCTTTTGATACCTAGAAACATCTACATTAAATGAATTAGTGAAAAGTGAGTTAACATTCTAATGTGAATGATGATGATTTCTAATATTGTGTCTGGTTTCATCCATCAGATGTCTGTGATCTCACACTGGACCCAAACACAGTAAACAGAAACCTCTCTCTGTCTGAGGAGAACAGAAAGGTGACATGGAGGAGAGAGGAGCAGCCGTATCCTGATCACCCAGAGAGATTTGAGGTCTGTAGACAGGTTCTGTGTAGAGAGGGTCTGACTGGGCGCTGTTACTGGGAGGTAGAGAGGAGTGGGAGATGGGCTGATATAGGAGTGACATATAAAGGAATCAACAGGAGAGGAAGGGGTGATGACTGTGTGATTGGATACAATGACAAGTCCTGGAGTCTGAGCTGCTCTGACAACAGTTACAGAGCCTGGCACAATAATAACTCCACTACCATAGACGTCCCCTCCTCCAGCTCCCACAATAATAACTCCACTACCATAGACGTCCCCTCCTCCAGCTCCCACAATAATAACTCCACTACCATAGACGTCCCCTCCTCCAGCTCCCACAATAATAACTCCACTACCATAGACGTCTCCTCCAGCTCCAACAGAGTAGGAGTGTATCTGGACTGGCCAGCCGGCACTCTGTCCTTCTACAGAGTCTCCTCTGACACACGGACCCACCTGAACACATTCTACACCACATTCACTGAGCCCCTCTATCCAGGGTTTAGGGTTTATTATGATGATGACTCCTCAGTGACCCTAAAATTATAACCATGGTAACACACTGGACACAGGACACACGCACACACTGGACATGCACTCACACACACAAACACACACATTGGACACACACACACACACACACACAAACACACACATTGGACACACACACACACACACACACACAC